>JASANE010016899.1:0-16051 GCA_030248225.1 Trileptium ribeirensis
AACATTGACATATTTGCCGTTGAAACATAACAATGAACGAAGTATCGCCTCTGAACCCCGCGCTCCGAGCTGTTATTTTCCCTAACGATATAACATGTTGCCTGTCCAGGTTACCTGGGCCAACCAAAGGGTTATGAACTAGACAGGATGTATTCGGGAGGCGTTATCAAGAACAAGACCTAGAATCCTAAAAAGTATTTCCGACATTTTCTGTAGATATATACTATTTTTTTACATTGTTTAAGCAGTATATAGGTATTCAGTGATCAGTCATATTACAATAAAGGCGGAAATTAGTTTCTAAAAATTTTCAAACGGGAATGTATCATATCTGCAAGTTGAACAATCATATAAAGAAATTTGCTATCCATGTGATTTAAGCTGCGTTAGGAAACTTTTTTCTGGAATAAAGATAAAAACTGTAGTGACATATTCTCACATAGCTTCGCGTGTTGGTTGGGCCACTACAGTGAAGCTAAGGGGCGTACGTTAAATGGAGGTTGTGTCGTTCGCGATATATTAAGTCTAAGCCTGAGCCTTAATCTAAGCTAAACTCCGAATATGAGCCTTATATTAAGCTGAAGAATATAAGCCAAAGCTTTAAGTCTCAGTCTAAGCTAAACTCCGAATATGAACCTTATATTAAGGCGAAGAATATAAGCCCAAGCTTTAGTCTTAGTGTAAGCTAAACTCCGAGTATGAGCCTTATATTAAGCCTAAGAATGTAAGCCTATTAGTCTTAGTCCAAGCTAAACTCCGAACATGAACCTTATATTAAGCCGAAGAATGTAAGTCTAAGCCTTAGTCTTAGTCTAAGCTAAACTCCGAGTATGAGCCTTATATTAAGCCGAACAATGTAAGCCTAAGCCTCAGTCTTAGACTAAGCTAAACTCCGAATATGAACCTTATATTAAGCCGAAGAATATAAGGCTAAGCTTTACTCTTAGTCTAAGCTAAACTCCGAATATGAACCTTATATTAAGCCGAAGAATCTAAGCCTAAGCGTTAGTCTTAGTCTAAGCTAAATCCCGAGCATGAGCCCTATATTAAGCCGAATAATATAAGCCCAAGCTTTAGTCTTAGTTTAAGCAAAACTACGAATATGAACCTTATATTAAGCCCAAGAATATAAGCCTAAGCTTTAGTCTTAGTCTAAGCTAAACTCCGTGTATGAGCTTTATATTAAGCCGAAGAATGTAAGCCTAAGCTTAAGTCTTAGTCTAACCTAAACTCCGAATATGAACCTTATATTAAACCGAAGAATATAAGCCTAAGCTTTAGACTTAGTCTAAGCTAAATTCCGAATATGAACCTTATATTAAGCCGAAGAATATAAGCCTAAGCTTTAGTCTTACTCTAAGCTAAACTCCGAATATGAACCTTATATTAAGCCGAAGAATATAAGCCTAAGCTTTAGTCTTAGTCTAAGCTAAACTCCGAGTATGAGCCTTATATTAAGCCGAAGAATGTAAGCCTAAGTTTTAGTCTTAGTCTAAGCTAAACTCCGAATATGAACCTTATATAAAGCCGAAGAATATAAGCCTAAGCTTTAGTCTTAGTCTAAGCTAAACTCCGAGTATGAGCCTTATATTAAGCCGAAGAATGTAAGCCTAAGCATTAGTCTTAGTCTAAGCTAAACTCCGAGTATGAGCCATATATTAAGCCGAAGAATGTAAGCCTAAGCCTTAGTCTTAGCCTAAGCTAAATTCCGAGTATGAGCCTTATATTAAGCCGAACAATGTAAGCCTAAGCCTTAGTCTTAGTCTAAGCTAAACTCCGAATATGAACCTTATATCAAGCCGAAGAATATATATAAGACTACGCTTTAGTCTTAGTCTAAGACAAACTCCGAATATGAACATTATATTAAGCCGAAGAATGTAAGCCTAAGCTTTAGTCTTAGTTTAAGCTAAACTCCGATTATGAGCCTTATATTAAGCCGAACAATGTAGGCCTAAGCCTTAGTCTTAGCGTAAGCTAAACTCCGAATATGAACCTTATATCAAGCCGAAGAATATAAGCCTACGCTTTAGTCTTAGTCTAAGACAAACTCCGAATATGAACATTATATTAAGCCGAAGAATGTAAGTCTAAGCTTTAGTCTTAGTCTAAGCTAAACTCCTAG
This sequence comes from Trileptium ribeirensis, assembly GCA_030248225.1. NCBI lineage: Eukaryota > Metazoa > Nematoda > Enoplea > Enoplida > Thoracostomopsidae > Trileptium > Trileptium ribeirensis. Next base: position 2,126 of record JASANE010016899.1, read on the forward strand.
TATGAACCTTATATCAAGCCGAAGAATATAAGCCTAAGCTTTAGTCTTAGTCTAAGCTAAACTCCGAGTATGAGCCTTATATTAAGCCAAACAATGTAAGCCTAAGCCTTAGTCTTAGCCTAAGCTAAACTCCGAATGGGTTGCCAAACCCTCCGCACTAAGTTGTTATTTTTCAAAGATATAATGTTACGCCCCTCAGTTTGACTTGGGTCGAGGGACCCCATACCTGTCGAATTACTCATATCGTGGAAGCGTCAAAACTCAATGTTAACCATCTTTGTCTATAACAATACTTACAAATGGAACATCTTTCTATTGGTCAAATATCAATGATTAACGCTATGTGCGCCGCGTTGAAAAAAACCATATAACATACCCGCATATTTTTTGGCCATCTGTTTTAACTAGCTTCTTAATAAAAAATATTTAAAAAAAGTTGGTGATTCACAAGCTTAATATCAACAATCCATGTTCGAGCTTAATCTTAAGCTGTTGCTGGGTTTGCCATTTTTGCATTTCTTGTTCTAGAAGTATCGCAGTTATTGGCACACAGAGCATCATTTAGATCTAGGATTTTCTTTTTTTGCAAAAAAAACAGATGAATTCTGAAGCCGATGTGAAAGTAGATTTGAAAGTTATTTTTTGTTCAAGACTCATTTTGGTCGTCAAAGCACGAACGGTCTCGAACCAAACGAACGGCTTTAAATTCGACACTAATCAATCAACACACGCATCAGACTATGACAATAAAATCGATACTATTTTATGCTTTTCGAATAAAAATCTATTGAATTAAAAAGTTTTCTAAATTATAGCACGACTAAAGTCGTAAAAAAGCTGGAAAATACAATGACATTTTGAACTTAATACATTGGGACATCATGCATACATGTATAGATTTATATAAGTTTATATCTATATATATATGTTTACGTTGTTTATATATATGTACGCATATACGTATATATATGTACATGTGTGTATATATGTGTAAGTATTGTACGTACATACATGTATATGTAAATGAGTATGTATGCATACACATGTATTATATGTGTAGATATGTGTACATACATGTATATATGTATACATTTTTGCATGCATATATATGACCCGGTTAAGCAAGGGTTCAGATGGGGCTGGACGAACTTCAAGCTGTTGAAACGCATTTGGTTCGTTCGTTTTGTCCACCGTCCCCCAGCAATAAAGTTAGATGAAGGTTTTTATTTAGGAATGAGTTTGGGATTCCTAGAAAAATGATTAGTGTTGTAAAATTTTTTTCGTAAAAGGCATATTTTACAAAAATTTTTACCAGACCCTGTTGCATGCATATATATGACCCGGTTAAGCAAGGCTTCAAGTGGGGCTGGACGAACCTCAAGCAGTTGAAACGCATTTGGTTCGTTCGTTTTGTCCACCGTCCCCCAGCAATAAAGTTAGATGAAGGTTTTTATTTAGGAATGAGTTTGGGATCCCTAGAAAATGATTAGTGTTGTAAATGTTTTTTCGTAAAAGGCATATTTTACAAAAATTTTTATCAGACCCTGTTGCATGCATATATATGACCCGGTTAAGCAAGGGTTCAGGTGGTGCTGGACGAACCTCAAGCAGTTGAAACGCATATGGTTCGTTTTGTCCACCGTACCCCAGCAATAAAGTTAGATGAAGTTTTTTATTTAGGAATGAGTTTGGGATTCCTAGAAAAATGATTAGTGTTATAAATTTTTTTCGTAAAAGGCTTATTTTACAAAATTTTTAATCATACCCTGTTGCCTTAGGTTTAGAATCGATCTTGGGTGCATTTTAATCAGACCTTTAGCGTCATACATATAAATGAAATAGATATATATGCATGTTATGTGTATAGCGAAGCAGAGCATTACTCTAAATGAGAGATGCGCTCACACGTGGCGGGAGGGGCGCCATGGAAGGTATTCGGGAAATACCGCGTTCCCCCGCCTCCTTTTTTGACTCTGTCCCTGTATATGTATGAATATGCAAATGTATTTATATGTATGAATACATATCGCGTATTTGTATATTAAATCATACATTCTCAAAGGGGTGGGGCTACGCCTACTGAGGCTGAAGTCCCCGAGGGCCTAGCTACCCACCCCGCGCCCACAACAGGTGACCCTACCACCGTGCTGGCGCCGGTGGCGTCGAACACATGCACCTGCGACCGCGTACCGGCAACCACCCACGGCGCCCCCCCCCCCCCGGGAGTTGGAACTCGGTCCATGTATGATATTAAATATATAATTATGTATACATTTAGTAATGGCATTAAATATTGTATTAGAACATGTTTAAGTAGAATTGCCCACTTGTCTATAATAATGTAATAAAAATAGATATGGTAAAATACCTTTACAATGGTTTTTTATGATTTATCACAATATTTATCTGACAAAATTTAACAATAAGCGCCCTGTAATTTTTAAAAGTTAAGAAGTTTACAATTGTATTACTGAAATTGTATAATGCGTAAAAAACTGCAGTGACATTTTTCTTATTCAAATGATATGTTGCTAAGAACGTTCTTCTGTAAAATTATAAGTGGGATATCTGTGCATTTTTAAAAGTAAATGATACATGAGGTCACTTTATCGTAAGCTTAGCGTAGTCGAATTACGTGTGTAGACTTTATGCGGCGTTCACGTTATAATGTCCCCGCTGTTTGGAACTTTTGATACCTTGTAGTCGCGACCCTACCGTATAGACAGTCAGGGTAACACCCATACTGTAAATCAATTGCCGAGGGTGTACCACACACACGTACCTACTACATTTTTCCTTGACAGTGTCGCACACACCCTTAGCTACCAACTTAGCGCGAATTAACAATAACTGACACCGTATGTAGCTAATGCGGTTTATTAGACAACTGTCCTGTGTAGTTTTTTTCTAAATTTGCGGTATTTGTATCTGGCCCATATAAACATTGCTCAAATAATTCTGAACACTGTCAATAAAACTGGAAGAAGACACGGTGTGCCTCACGCTGTCGAGTAGTTGTAATACGCGTAACTAGCTACCTTTGAAAAATTTATTAAAAACATGGGGGTGTCTTAGATACCCTGTTGTCAACAGTGTGCCTGACACTATGTGGTGTACATAGGTTCCAAACGTTAGGGCATTATAACATGAACGCCGCATTACTCAATTGCAATTGAATTTCAACTGCAACTGTACAATTAAAGAACACAATTTGAAATTTAACTTAGAATTTTGTGACAATGGGATTAGAGAAAACTTTATTAAGCTGATTATGTAGACTATACTTCCGCACAAAAATCAGATCAGGTAAGTGTTCTCATAGTAGAATTAGCTTTATATACACATAGTTGAAAGAATCGGTGGAATATAGGATAAAGATGATTACTTTTACTACACATTGCCAATTATGTGTATAAATTTACATAATTTCGAATGCATTGCTTTCACGTGTCATGGGCGTCATAAGAAAGTTTTAACAGGGGGGAGGAGAAGGGGTTGGGAGTGGCACCCACCCATTGTGGAGATGAGCTAAACATAGTAATCTAACGATCGCACGTTGAAAAAATTTTGTTGCAATTCCAAAAATGAGGATGGGGAGGGCACCATTATCATACTTGGGGAGGGGCGCAGAACCACCAGATCCGCACGTGGCGACACATCTGTCGTGTCCGCGTCGTACATGTCAAACGAACGACACAACAGCGGAAGAATTATTATTTAGCGCGGCTCACGATTCCCTATGTAACGGCTATCATCAAGATTTGTAATTACAGTTACAGTAAAAACATATGTTAGCGCTATTGTGACAGCTATACCAAAACGTCATTTATGAAATTTTATCAAAATGAGATTTAAAGTTTTACATGACTTCTAATACAATAAATCTTACAGAATTGCACATTGTTAATTGTAAACAAAAATTACTAAAACGTAAAAAATATACAAAGACCATGAAATATATTCACTCCTAAATATTTATATAATATGAAAATTATTAAAATACAAACACCATAGCCTGACACCATAGCAATGCTCAAATATAAAAATTTGACGTAATATTATATTTTTGTTAGCCTCTACTAATTATAACCACCTAACCATGCCATGGTGGTAGCATTAAAACCGGTTGAACTCGTAAGAAAATGACAAATGACATTTAATTTCGTAGTTCTTTCAGTTTGTAGTATCGCTGGGTGGTGCATGTGCGTGTGCGTAACTCCATGAAATTATAGCAGGAACCCGTGTTTTGTTAAAACGACCTCCATCGGTCAATAAAACTAGCGTACCGAGCGAAATATTTTGAACGTAGCAGCATAGCTTTAGCAGGTTGAAACATACTAAAGCAGCAATAGCTTCCAATTTTAATATACACGATTTCATTGGCGAAAACTCTAGATCATTTTCATTAATCAAAAATTATTTCTTCTAAACTACTACATTCCTGGTTCAAAGTTCTGGCACAGTTTTTGTTTTTAGGTTCGAGTTTCCAATTGAAGTAATAATAACTACATTATCAAATAAGCTTGGCTGTCGAAACTTAAACTTCTGTTGTTGAAACTTAAGCACAGCGTTATAGTGTTGTTTATAGTATAGTCTTTAACACAAATGTGTCACAGAAGAATTTGGTGTCAACGGTTTACAAGGTCATACAGCAAAACCGTTTTAAAGTGTCAAAATCATTAGAGAATACGTCTGTTTGAAAGCATCAAGTATTCGCATAAAAGGCAAATATCCCTACCAGGAAATCTGTAAATTTGCGCCATTATTGCTTAAATTTTCCGCGTGCCTTCTAAAGATGTGGGAAAGGCGCTTGGGACAGTAAATAGATAGGAATCCGAGTCCAACCTATCATGCTTCCCACTGTTGACACCTATGGCACGTAATGATTATTTAGGTAGCTGGTTGCTGTATGGTAACAAATTTTTCTAAACTTTCAAGTTTTACCTCAGAGGTTACAGCTAGGTTATCCGCTCGGTTGCTTAACCACAAACCTGTTATGGTTCAATTTCAAAGGTCTCTGTCTATCGCCATTCCAAAATACTGCCGGCATATGTTGCGACCATAGGGGAAAGATTACAGCGTCGGTCAAGGTGAGAGTTTTGTTAGATAGAAGAAGCTTTGTAGCTACCATTAATGTGCCAAGTGTGCCTTTCCTAGCACATAGATATGACAAATTTAAGGCCGAAAATTATCGTCAAAGCGAGCTAGCTTCGAAAAAAGTTTCTTTGCGTAATGGCTTGACTTTAGATCATAAAACTCCGTCATCTACTTTGCAACTTGAACGCCTACACTAGATCATGTAACTAGTGAAATGATACATCGCTATTAATCGTTTCAGCACTGATTCTTTATTAAAATATATTCATAGTTGTTCAACAAGCGTAACTTCATCTAAAAGAAGCAGCTATTAGTGTGGTCTATCCTACCATATGGTGTTGAGTCAGTACACCATCCCTACCCTTTCTGTTTTTAAGCATTGCTGCTGGAAACGTGATTTGAGCATCAATTATATGACCTAAGTCCTCAATGATATGGTTCGTAGGCAATATAGAATAGGAACATTAATAGCTGAGTTCCTGCATCAGAAGATACTGAAGTGTCTTGGACATGTCGTCCGACTGGAGGAAAGCAGACTGCCACGTTCTTATTCTTTCAGACCTATGTCATCAATGATACGGTTCACGGACAGCTCAATTCATGCACCAGATAATACTGAAGTGTCTTGGACATGTCATCCGACTGGAGGAAAGCACACTGCCACGTTCTTCTTCTTTCAGACCGATGTCATCAATGATACGGTTCACGGACAGCTCAATTCATGCACCAGATAATACTGAAGTGTCTTGGACATGTCATCCGACTGGAGGAAAGCACACTGCCACGTTCTTCTTCTTTCAGACCGATGTCATCAATGATACGGTTCATGGATAGCTCAATTCATGCACCAGATAATACTGAAGTGTCTTGGACATGTCATCCGACTGGAGGAAAGCACACTGCCACGCTCTTCTTCTTTCAGACCGATGTCATCAATGATACGGTTCACGGACAGCTACATTCATGCACCAGATAATACTGAAGTGTCTTGGACATGTCATCCGACTGGAGGAAAGCACACTGCCACGTTCTTCTTCTTTCAGACCGATGTCATCAATGATACGGTTCACGGATAGCTCAATTCGTGCACCAGATAATACTCCAGTGTCTTGGACATGTTATCCGACTGGAGGAAAGCAGACTACCACGTTCTTCTTCTTTCAGACCGATATCATCAATGTTACGGTTCACGGATAGCTCAATTCATCACCAGATAAAACTGAAGTGTCTTGGACATATCATCCGACTGGAGGAAAGCAGACTGCCACGTTCTTCTTCTTTCAGACCGATGTCATCAATGATACGGTTATCGGATAGCTCAATTCATGCACCAGATAATATTGAGGTGTTTTGGACATGTCATCCGACTAGAGGAAAGCAGACTACCACATTGGGCTGTGAATGATGAAACCGGATGATCCGTTGCGACGCCCCAGAGCTAACTAAAAACCACAGTAAACTTGTTGTCAAACAATCTATCATTATCCTTTCTTAGCTAATTAACTTCTGCTACAAAGTATATAAATATTGCGGGCGAGACTAAGGTGTCAGCTTGATATATCTATTCACTGAATCACTGTATATTCTATCACAAATGACGTCATTAATAAACAATAGTTCATTGTTAAACAATTCCATAAACCCTTTTACCTAACGTAGGTACTTGACATTTTAACATGTCAGTTTGACCTAAAAGCATAATCTATTTACGATCACTACAAACCGGAAATATGAAAAATATACTTACCATTCTTCTGTATTTATTAATTTATTATACAAATGGTATATAATAGTTGCTAATGGAAAATCTCGAAGTAAATATTTTAGAAACAAAAATTTGGTTTAATAATAAATTTTTGAATAGAGGGATTGAGAATAGTCTTTTGATAAAAGCGATGTGTATCGGCGTGGGTTTTTGTGATGCGCCTACGTTTTTTTGTTCCCCACTGCTAATATCACACTGGTGCAGCTTAAAGCGTGGGTTGATTGAATTCTTTCTTTGTTGGGTTGGATTCTTCTACATTAGAAATAACAAACTCGGTGAATTTTTCAATACATAATTGTTTAAAGCGCGGACAATTAATTCTTCCCATAGCGGATAGCGCCGGGATACGTTAGAACTTTGAACGCCTGTAGTTGTTCGAAGACAACAAATTATGTTTGGATGTTTTGTACAAACTAAATTCGGCGAATACTGCACAAATCCAAGCGTGTTGCTGTTATCGCGCTTTGCAAAGAACTTTATAGATTTTCAAGATCGGTCAGTGGTTTGTAAATGTGACTTTCACCCGAACTTTGGGGGTGCAATAGCTCAGGGCGAGCTACAAATGCTCGCCAAAGCGATAAATGTAGATTGTTTTAAGAAGTCAAGGGTTAAAACTATATAATGTCTCCTTCCGATACCCCGGTCAAATATCGAGACTATGGTAATAATCAGCGCGTAAGGTTCCCAATTTCCCTCTCTGGATTGCAATTGCTGCAAATTCTGCGTCATAACATGTTTAAGGAAACTTTTTGACCGGTACCCTGTGTGAAGTAAATGACGTCCCTCAGAACTATAATAGCCTCGCCTAGTTTAAAATCGGCTTGAATGTTACAAACCAACTATAAACTGATGGCTCACCTCATGTACCAAATAACACAGAAAACTGTCTTTATGTTATCATACTAGCGACTATAAAATCGCAGTTAGGTGGTTTGGGAAATCCTGATTGTACAATGTGCTATATAGAGAGTTTTAGTGCACAATTTTAAATTTTACAAATCTTAGAAACAACTATTGATTTTAACGATAATACAGCTAAAGAATTTTTAGACCGACTATTTCAAATTGCTTCAGAATCATTCAATCAAAGCCTGGTACTTCAGGGATTAAAATTTCATCAGCAATAGGATTTAAGCTATATGCTTCCTTATCACCGTTGGGTTTACAGCGGTTGTTAATTGTTGGCTGTCCAGTAAATAGCATGAGTAATGCTTAGATACAATGCAAGGTATTATAAACTCGCCTAATGCGTAATCACACGTAGTTTTACAAATTAAATATAATAGGGCCGTTCGTCGTAAATATACTGCAACTTCAGGTGACAAAATTTCATCAGCCGTAGAATTTAACCTAGATGCTTTGCTGGCATTATTGGATTTACAGTGGCTGTTAATTCTTGGCTAACCTGCATAAATATGACTAATTCTTAGATACACGTAGTTTCAATTTATAAAATCGGACCGTTCATTGTAGAGATAACGCAACGTTTAGTCAAGTTGTGACACAGAAAGTATTTTGCACCTTATTTCAGAAACAAATTTGAAATCATAATGAAGTCTGTTACGAACACGATTGGAACGCAGTGAAATATTAAGCCAAATGGAACCAAATATACCAAAACATGACTGAAAACAGAAAAATAAGCACGAATTATGTCCCAAACTAATGTTTTAGTCTATTTTTTCCGCAGTTTCTATAAATGATAAGTATACAGTCTAAAGGACACACAATGTCAAAACTTAAATCAAATACCGCGAGTCAGTCCCAATTTGTCGTAACATCAGCAATACCTATGCTATTTCAGCACAAAATTGGTGGTTGGTTGTTATCGCTCTATTCATTTTATAAAAGGGTAGGCATTATAACTGCAAGTACAATATTTAATATCACCTGTGCTGTAAAAATTATTGTTACATCACATTAGCGTTTTAATTTGAAGGTTTTAATCATTCCTTCCTGTAGTAACCAGGTAACAGGATGATCTATCTTGCGCGAAAATAATTTTATTCAGTAATGAAAAATAATTTTTCAATGTTTTCTCGTGATGCGGAAGTCTTTTGAAAAAGTAATTAATCTCTCCGAATAGACATTCTAAGTCCCAGCAAAAATTTGTAGATACCCAGGGGCATAGCAGTTAAGAATTGCAAACTCCAAGCAAGCCGTACAAATGATAATAATTGTAATTACCTACTGGGTAAACCCAAGGGTGACTAAGTTTTAACAGACTAAAATTGTGCTAAAAATGCCATGTTTCGCAGAATAAAACCTAGATCGTTATTTGCTACTGAAAGTTTCACACAGAAAAAGCATCAATGTGACAATATTCAATGATTTTCGAAATGGGTTGTCCCTTTACATTTTTTTCTGCTGTTATCTGAATTAATTTTCCTTATCAAAAACTCACTCTGAGCCTTGACAATTTTCAGCAGGAGGTACCACCCTGTTCGATGATGTTTACCACCATGTAAGACAAATTTACAAAATTACTGGCCGACATCGAGAGAAAAACACATTTTTATTGTAAATGAAAAAATACAAAAATCTTTATCTTGGGCTAGCAAAATTCTTGGGCTAGGCAATTCAAAGAAAACAAACAAATGGTCCCACAAAACTATAATATGTTTTCAGCGGAAGTCCACAAAAATAGAATAGAATGGACAAAAAAAATCGAAAAATACATGGAGCATATGTTATCATAAAACAAGCTGTTTTTTTAAAAACTATCTATAGACATCTTTTTTGAAATTTATTTTTTTTTAACCAAGTTAAAGCTTAGAAACACACTTCATTTTTTCCAAGCGAAATAGCCTATATTTCAAAAGTGTTCTTAAAGCAATTAATTAATGCAATTTAAAAAACAAATTGCCGACGCAGATGATATATTAAACAACACATGCACATATACATACACCACACATATATACCTTTGATCTCAATGATCCAATTTTCTCAAATTGTATCGTATAGCAACAGTATTATTATGACTATAGTGTTGAAATATTAATAACGGATATAAAGTAGCACTGGCAGTGATCAATTGATTCGAGACTGTCATTTTTTTGCCAAAAAATGCAAATTAATTGAAACTGTCAAAATACGAAATCTCCACAAAACCCTATATAGAATAGCCCAGTGGCTCTGTTGATTTAGCGTCAGACTAGTAGCGAGAGTAAAGGTAGCATGTTCGACTCCGCGACCCGAGTGATGAGTCATCCCTCCTTCTGTCCAGGGTCATATAACTCGGTAGCATGCCTTGCGAAAATAACTTACTGCGGAGACGTCTTATAAGACTTTTGTAACAATTCTGTATCTTGTTTGTATCACTATATAATAGCCGCCCAGTGGCTCTGTTGATTGAGCGTTAGACTATTAGTGAGAGTAAAGGTAGAATGCTCGACTCCGCGACCCGAGTGATGACTCATCGTTCCTTCTGTCCAGAGTCATATAACTTGGTAGCATGCCTTGCGAAAATAACTTACTGCGGGGACGTCTATTGAGACTTTTGTAACAATTCTGTATCTCCTTTGTATGACTATATAACAGCCCAGTGGTTCTATTGATTGAGCGTCACACTATAAATGAGCGTAAAGATGCGGTGTTCCAAAGCGAGAGGCGAGTGATGATGCATCCTTTCTTTTGTAAACATTCATATGACTGGGTGGCATGTTTTGCGAAAATAACTTACTGCTGGGACATCTTTTGATATTTTTGTTATAAATCTGTATCTTTTTGTATGACTATATAATAGCGCTGTGGCCCTATTGATTGAGCGTCAGACTATTAGTGAGCGTAAAGGCTAATGTTTGAATCCGGGAGTCGAGTCCTAATCCTTTCTTCTGTACAGTGTCATATAACCCGGTGTTCGTGATGCGGACCGGACCGGACCGGTCCGGTAACTGTTACCGGTACTATCCGACTTCAATAGTGGTCCAGTTCGGTCCGGTCCGGTCCAGCACAGAATATGAATATTCTAGAATGTTTTTTCCAAAATCGGCAGAACACAAAATGTTTGCCTATTACTTAAATGATATCGTGAGACGGCCGCGGTTTGTTAAAGTAGTATCACAAATTGAGTATAAAGACACCCAGGCATAACGCTACTGATGGAGCAGACCATTGTAGTAATTTAAAATTAATTAAGTTATATAGACAACTGTTTTTTGCACTTTATGTGGCGTTCGCGTTATAATGTCCCCAACATTTGGAACCTATGTACACCATAGCCAACAGGGTGTCTTGGACACCCTGATGGTATTAATAAATTTTTCAAAGGTAGCTAGAGCTAAAGGTATTGCCACATCTCGACAGTGTTAGTCACATCGTGTCTTCTTGCAGTATTATTGAGAGTGTGCGCCACTATTTCTTCACTGTTCATATGGCCTAGATACTAATATCTAGAATTTAAATAAGTCTACACGCCACAATTGACTAATAACCCGCATTAGCTGCAAACGTGTCCGTTATAGTCAATTCGCGCCAAATTGGAAGCTAAGGATGTGTACCACACTGTAAAAATAAATCATAGTAGCTAGGGGTTTGTCGTCCACACTCAGCAATAGATTTACATTATGATGTCACCCTAACCGTCTATACGGTATGGTGGCGACTACAGGGGGACAAAAGTTCCAAACAGCGGGGATATTATAACGTGAACGCCGCATTAGACATTTAAATTTCGGCTCTACAGTTATTGGTGCAGTAAAGTACAGATTTGCCTAAAATAAGATAATGTTCATTTTTTGACGTGAAAAACCTATGATAGCATTGTACAATAAAATAGCTCAAGAAGATTAATTCCACAAAGTCGCGCGTTGTCTACTATGCATCCACAAAATGGAGTAAATCGGCAACAATTTTTAATAACTGCATATATCATGGTGCGGAGCTACTTGGAGACTTATGTGCAATACTGAAGCACTTTCGTCAGTATAACATTGGTGTTATAAGCTATATCTAGAAAGCGTTTCTACAGGTTTGCATTAAACCATTACATCATGGCGTTATCCGTTTCTTTTGGGTAAGAGATCCTATATTACCGTCAATACAGGCCAGTCCCAATATGTGGGCTTGTAGCATTGAACACCACTTGTCCAAGCTCGGGACACCTGTTGCAGATACGATATAGAAGAATTATGAAAACAATATTATAACCAGAAACTAGTAAAAATATCAAAGTTTTTAAAGCTGAGGCAAATGATTCATTTCAAGCTGCTTTAACGAATTTTTGCGAGTAGTTCTCAAACGAGTTGGAAACTACGCAAAATATCTCCGTTAGGGATCACGGCAAATGCCTGAAATTGAATTTACGTGAACATACGTTAGGTTGTTATTCAAAAATTAAAAGCGATTCATCTAATATGTATGTTTTTGGTCAAATTTCGGAATACACATAATTTGCACAAAACAAAAAGTGCCATCAGCTCCGCCAACGCAAAAATAAAATAGCATAACAACACAATGAAGCTGAAGCAGGAAAAATGAAAGCACCTATAATATATGATGAGTCATCATAAGTTAAAGCGTTAACATATTTAACTATAACATATGTTTAATGCAAAATATCGATTTAGTGTGCGGTCTAGCTAAGCACGAGCGGTCCGATCCGGACCGGACCTGATCGGCGGTCCGGCCTTGCTGGACCGGTCCGATCCGCAACCTCAGCAATCCCGTGCGCGATATCTGTGGTCGACCGCGAACCGGACCGCTAATCGCCGGTCCGGTCCGCATCACTACCCGGTATCATACTTTGCGTGAATAACTTACTGCGGGGACGTCTCTTGAGACTTTTGCTACAACTCTTTATCTTTTTGTCTGACTATATAATAGCCTCACGGCTCTATAGATTGAGCATCACACCATCAGTGAGCGTGAAGATGCCGTGTTCCAAATCGGGAGGCGAGTCATGACTCATCCCTCCTTCTGTCCATAGTCATATAACCCGGTATCACACTTTTCGTGAATAACTTACTGCGGGGACGTCTCTTGAGAGTTTTGTTACAACTCTTTATCTTTTTGTATGACTATATAATAGCCTCGTGGCTCTATTGATTGAGCATCACACCATCAGTGAGCGTGAAGATGCCGTAATCCAATTCGGGCGGCGAGTGATGACTCATTCTTCCTTCTGTCCATAGTCATATAACCCGGTATCATACTTTGCGTGAATAACCTACTGCGGGGACATCTCTTGATTGTTTTGTTGCAAATATTTCTCGCTAGTATACTACTATAGGCACTTATCTCTAATTAAGTAACAGCTTTGTGTACGAGATTTATTTGAATACTAATCCAAAAACATAAAAACACGACATTGATATTAGCACAGCATATAATTTTTGGCGTGTACTAGTTTCACACGGAATCAGTTGTTTGGCCAATATATTTCTATCGATATCCTAGTGAAAATCAGAACAAAGCTGTTAAAAGTTATATTTTGGCCTGAAATAAGGAGTTCGTATCCCTAGTTTTACCACAAATGCGCTTTTGCAACAAAGCATTACATAAACATGTATGTCTACAGCTAGAATACGATTTAACTATTATTTCTTCTGGTTATATACTGTGTTTTTGACGACAACAACTAAATTCAGAGAATTGTTTTGTTGTGAAATTTCAGATTGGTTACCTGATGTTATCCAGCCGCTGCTTCATATACATGAACAACTTCATCACTATTTACCGACATCCGGTGTTTTTGGTGTTACATGTTTTGCAATAAAATTTGGCTAACTTGGGTTCATAACTCTTGTCAGATTGGTTACCTGATGTTATCCAGCCGCTGCTTCATATACATGAACAACTTCATCACTATTTACCGACATCCGGTGTTTTTGGTGTTACATGTTTTGCAATAAAATTTGGCTAACTTGGGTTCATAACTCTAGTCAGATTGGTTACCTGATGTTATCCAGCCGCTGCTTCATATACATGAACAACTTTATCACTATTTACCGACATCCGGTGTTTTTGGTGTTACATGTTTTGCAATAAAATTTGGCTAACTTGGGTTCATAACTCTAGTCAGATTGGTTACCCGATGTTATCCAGCCGCTGCTTCATATACA
>JASANE010016902.1:0-83323 GCA_030248225.1 Trileptium ribeirensis
CTATGCTTGCTAAATTTTTGTTTGTGTCAATTTGTGGACGCCTGTTTTAATAATTGTTAAACCTGAACTTAAATACTAGAGCACAGGAACAAAACTTTGGCAAACACTTGGTTAATCAATGCTTTGACATTAGATTTTAGGGATATTTTGTCGACCCACTCATCTAATTGTGTAATATCAGTACCTTTTTAAAGTTAGCTAGGTGGAGCTAATGGCTAAAATTTGTTGGGTGCTTACTTTGCTTCTAACTCATATTACCTTCGTTTGAGACAAACGATAAGGCTTGTTTTATTGTTGTATGATTTAAATCCTTACGTGAGGTAGTTCGAGTAGTATCGTTAATTCTTCGGTAGCAGTGTTGGAATCACATAAATCTTGACACTTCGCAACGAATAATTTGTCGTCACTTTTGCGTTGAGATATATAAACAGAAGATGTATGGCCTTTTGCAGTGATAAGTTCCAAAATTTCATACGTCTCACCGCTAACGGCTGTAAACGATATCATCATTAATTTAAGGTATGCAATTCAAAAAAGACGGCGAAATCATCCGAACAATAATTTGTTTAACACTCTACCACCAAGCAGACAAGATTTAGATTGTTGTATTAATCGAACGTTTGAATCGAGCTCTAGAAGAGAAAATACATACGAAACAATTGCAAGCGAGACATGTCATGTGTATGAGGCTCCGGTTTTTATGACAAACCACGAATGGTCAGCCTTTTCGTCATCAGATCCAGTGTATCAAGAGACAACAGAGCCAAATGAAGTTAGGTCAGTCGCTCGCACATCTACTTAGAATAGATTACGCATTGCTTGCTAGAACATTTTCCTTACTGTTTAGCTTAGCATATAAAATATATTTTTCTAATACTGCTCCTAACTGTAACTTAGTAGTAAATTTATTAAATTTCAGTTCATCACCGTTCAGCGGCTTTTCGTCCGCAAGCGCTCAACGTCCAGTTTTGAATGATAGTGATCTCTATGAACGGTTAGATATCTCAACTAGCTATTGTATTTTTAAAGTGGTTTTGGTGTTTTTTGATCGAAAGTTTATATTTGGGGGCACTTGATATTTTGTGTTAAACTTGTTGTCCAATTAAAAATTCAACATATGATCAGCTGATCATATTACAAAAAAATGCCTGCGTATCAAGCTTTCTGTCGTGAATTATCTATATATCGTTGAATATCTTGAGCTAAAATGCTAAAATTATCTAAGCTAAAATATTGAGCAAGTTATTAGAAAATCTCAATGCATGTAAATGCTGAGGAATTTTTAACGAAAATGTTAATTTTTGAGTAATAAAAATTTTCAGATATCCTTGTTGCAACCAAAAAAATTCAACTTTTGATTGACAAATTTTAGCTCAAAAATTCCTGCGGATTTAGCTTTGTCTCACCGAATTACCTATATGTCTGATAGAATTTTTCGATTTTGAGTAATATTGAGGGAGTTAAGAGCGAAATTGAAAAAATCCTAAACCTCTAAAATGCAAATATAGCAACACCGGCAAATTTTGATACAAATTTTAAATTTAAAATTGTCAGTAACAGCAAAAAACTTAACTTTTGATTGGAAAATTTTAGCTCAAAAATTCCTGCGGATCTAGCTTTGTCTCACCGAATTACCTATATGTCTGATAGAATTTTTCGATTTTGAGTAATATTGAGGGAGTTATGAGTGAAATTTAAAAAATCCTAAATTTCAATGCATAGCTATATTTAGCTATTGTGCTCAATAGTTTAATTATAAAAGACGAAAATTTTCAGTCAAACTCGTTGCACCCAAAATTCAACTTTTGATTGACAAGTTTTAGGTCAAAAATTCTTGCGGATATAGCTTTGTCTCGCCGAATTACCTATATATCTGATAGAATTTTTCAATTTTGAATATTATTGACGGAGTTATGAGTGAAATTTAAATATACTAAATCTCTAAAATGCAAATATAGCAACACAGGCATATTTTTAAATTTAAAATTGTCAGTAACAGCAAAAAACTTAACTTTTGATTGGAAAATTTTAGCTCAATAATTCCTGTGGATCTAGCTTTGTCTCACCGAATTACCTACATGTCTGATAGAATTTTTCGATTTTGAGTAATATTGAGGGAGTTATGAGTGAAATTTAAATAATCCTAAATTTCAATGCATAGCTATATTTAGCTACTGTGCTCAATAGTTTAAATTATAAAAGACGAAAATTTTCAGTCAAACTCGTTGCACCCAAAATTCAACTTTTGATTGACAAGTTTTAGGTCAAAAATTCCTGCGGATATAGCTTTGTCTCACCGAATTACCTATATGTTTGATAGAATTTTTTCAATTTTGAATATTATTGAGGGAGTTATGAGTGAAATTGGAAAATCAAAAGTATTGCTATTTATGAAATGATTTTTTTAAATTTGCCGTCTTTTGTATTAGCTTGAGCGTTACCTACATAACCTAGCATCCTACCCTATTTTACGTCTAGAACTGAAACTGTTGAAATTTGCAGACCATAAAACCCATTATGTTGTTATCCTGATCGGAACTATTACCTCGGCCCCCAGCGGATAGCGCCATCTGGCCGCCCCGTGACTCTGGCTGTAGCTTCGGTAAATATTCGTTACAGGGCAACATAATTCGATTTATGGTCATTAAATTTGAACATTTCAATTGAAGACGGGAGACATCTCAGCGAGGCGTGACTGAGTATCCATAGTCCAGTTCACCTGGCAAATGCTTTAAGTAGATGTAAAAAGATGAACAGAGCTACAGATGTGGTGAAGTTGGCATGTCTACCATTGCCTGAGGTTGCCGGAAGCATCACAGGTTTGCCTCCTGTGATGTGTTCCTGTCGAGTCCTTAGTATGTGGCTTCACAGGGGTCCTCGAGTGCACATGGTGCAAAGAAACGACAACACTCTCGCCCTGATCCACACCGTGCTGTTAGATTCATACGACCAACCTCACTTCACCACATAATTTTATTTTTGTCCGTGATACTGTATAGTCTATGTATCAATCGGACTGAAAGTGCGCCTAGCTTGCTTGTGTTGTAGAAATAACATATATACGTTCTTCAACTCATCAAGTAGAACATTTTTGTGTTAACAAAAATAGGAAGTTGTTTTTAAAGTAAGGGAATCCTAATAAATACTAATGAAACGCAATGAAACACAAGTTTAGCGCATTGTAACCTCCCAAACATGTAGGTTCTAAGCAACAACTCTTTGCGCTTGCGAACAAAACCTACCCGATTCAAATTCGACAAAAAATTTTGTTCTGACAATTTCCAGCAATATTCCTGGATTTTGGCGAACCGATTTAAGCAAAATTTTAATACAACAAAAAGTTCAAGAATATGTTCATACTATATTGGTAATACAATGGCTAAGAGGGTCATCTTATGTTTATATAATTACGCTATTTCAGAATTCCGAGGTTTACTGATCGAATAAGAAACGCATTCAGTGGATTTAGAAGCAGGAACAACATTGCGACAGGTGGCAGTGCGGACGTCACTAGAGACATCAATGATGGCAATAGCACAGTTGACAGATACACCATTAATGAAGAAACTTCAGTGAAACAGATAAATTGCGAACTTGAAACTGTGATGCCAGCGAGTAATAACAACAGCGTTACTGAAGTAGATAACTCTGTTTCAGTTGGAGTTACTGCTGATGAAAGTGCACTAGATTATAGCATTGAGCTCAACGCTTAGTAAACTATTTCACGTTTAACTTGGAGTAGTGTCTTGTTACATATTCCAGTTTACGAACAAAAATTTGTGTGTTTATCATTGCCAAATGCTTATAGTTGTGCCTTTTTTATAGTTTGTATTACTTATGTTGCATTGTATGGTATTTATGGTGCGTGGAAGGGTAATGTGAACATTAGTATCCTGTCGGATAACGCTCTTTGAACGAATTTGAAATGCTAACAATCAACTGCCGTCGCTGATTTAACATCGCAGGTTTTGGTCTACATCGAAAAACATATATAAAACTAATAATGTATTAAAGGAACTCAATTTTTGTAGTGTTGACAGTCTTTTAAGCATGTATCTTCACGAAAAACTTGGACTGTGCTAATCCAAAATCAGAATTTTTATGAGTATTACCTATCAACGGTTAGGTCAAAATGCCGTATATTGTAGACGGTCTAGGCATATATCTTCGCGTAAGGCTTGGAGTGCGCTAATCCAAAATGCGAATTTTTATGAATATTACCTATCAACGTGTCTGTCTAAATTCTGTAATGTCAGTGGTTAATGCAAAACTGATGGTTGGCATAGCTATAATTTGTGGACTCAAAGATGAATTCATGTATGGCATTTTTAACGAATGTTGTTAACTACTATATACTTTATGCTCACATTTATACAATCAGAAGACCACTATACCTTGTCGATGGTTAGTTTCTTGAAGCTCGTAGCACGTTATTTGCCAGTCTTTTCGATGTTGTACTGCGAAGAGCAAGATGAAAACGATCCTTTTATAGAAATTTTGGTGACTTTTGAGATAAGGAAAAACAAATAAGAATATCAAAAATATTTGTCTAACGTGACCATTTTTGACAAAAATATTTAGTTAACGAGAAGATTTCTGCCCAAAAATATTTGTTAATAAATATTAAGTGATCATTTTTGCCAAAAATATTTGCTTAAAAGACTAAGTCACTGCAAAAATTGTTATGCTGAAAAGTATTTGGAAATTTTTGCTAAAAAATATTTGCTTAAAATGTTTATTTTAAGATAAAATAATACAGGTTTTAGCCCGGACTATGCTGAAAAATGCTTGAAGTATTACACCAACAAGTACCATTATCTGCCATTCTATGACATAGTCAATAAGCCATCAATATTGCTATTATTTGGAAAGGTTATCGTGCAAAACTGAATTTGTTTTTCCGATTAACGAATTGCGCAAATATCTATACGTAGCTTAAGCTTTATTAACAGTGCCTTGTACAAAATAGCAAAAACGGCTTTGTTATAATTTATGGTTGTGTTAACATTTGAGCTTAATGTATCTTATTGTTTTCGTAACAATACTGCTATAACTTTAAGCTTAGTACTGTTTTATATTGTTTCATAAACTTACACAGCTTATGAAATTCGTAATGTTTCTGCCTGGCACTAACATTGTATTGATAATATTATTATTAAAAGATTAGCTTGTGACCTAATATCAGAAGGTATATAAGAATATATCCAAGATCTATAGTATGAGGTGCAGTTTCTGTCACCGTTTGGCATTTTAGAAAGTGAAAAATTTTACACTTGCTTGGCTACATTTTTAATGGCATTCGCAACGTCTAATACAACCAATATTGGGGAGAACATCGTTGTTACGAGCGAAATTTCGATCTACGTTGTCAGTTCCAATCAGTTGGAACACTTCACGTTCCCTTACAATATCAACGAGGATCAACTCACAGGGAAACAGCTGCACAGTCTTCGGTAAGAAATTTAGCATTGGACCTGAAATTATATTTTTATAAAAATTGAATTGAACTTGAAATTAATTTTTTGATCATGCAAAAAATACAATAAAATAGTTAAACCTCTGATACACCTCCATGTCTAAACTTTTACTTGTACTAGAGCATATTAAAATTTTGGAGAAAAAAATTTGTAGTTGTGTAATTTTTAGATTATTGCTTAAAATTAGTACTTTTCAATTTAACAATCAACATACTTAAAAAGGTTCCTTTTTGCTTTTCAGTTCATCAAAACGAATGAACGGTACACATGGAATTATTTCAAACGAATTTTTGCTTCCGGAGGAGGCGATGGCTAATGTACTAGGAGAACTTGCCGTCAATTCTCCGATATATACAAAGGGTCGGGAACAGGTGGAATTCTTTAAACATTGTATTGGCAGTTTACCTTTCCACGTGGTCGATGTAGCGCAAGAAGGGGTCCCTAGCTACAAAGTTCTCGAAAAGTATTTGTGGGCCAATTGTTGCGTCTTTCACAAACAAAGACCATTGATTCAACAAAGGTTCTGCAGCATGTTCCGGCTGAAGTTGATGCTAAATTATTTGTCAATACAAAACTTTTTCTAAAAATGAAACAAATATATTTTCTTGATCTTTAATACAAGAGCCGGACTTTGTTGGTAAGCAGATCATTTTCTGATTCTTTATACATCAATTTGTTCGATACATATCAAATTTTATTGAGTATAGTGATGCTAACTATAGTAATAAGCTGAAATTTAATGAACTGTTGAAAATGCAAAGCAATAATTCTTTCAAAAATTAGATTTTATATAAATGTCACGTAATGATGAAGCTGTAATAAGTCTAATCCTACATTTGTATACCTCATTTAAAATTCAATAAACTTTCATTCACAAATGTTCGCGAATCAAAAAAATATGTGCGCAACTAAACTTAAAATGACCCCGCTTACCATTCTATTTTTTCTAAAAATTTTCGTCACCGAACATTTTCTAGTCGGACAGAAAAAGCTAGTTTTGTTAGCGAATATCAAATTTGTTCGCGAACACAATTTTGTCGGATTTGAATTATACAAGGGTTTTGTTCGCGAACACGAATTGATAAATGATAGGACCGTTGCGTTTATGACGTCACAGTTACATTAAATTTGTTCACTAACAGAGCCGAATCCTAGTTAAACGCTATGAAATGTTACTGAACCATCATAACCTGAATGAAAATCTCTAAGTCTGTGCTAGCAATTAATCGAATCGAATATCCTATTTGTTCCGTAACAATGGATGTCGATTCACGTCGAGAATTGCAAAATAGGATGGCTAGCAGGGTCACCTTAAGTTTAGTTGCGCAATATTGGTTTATTTGCAAGTCAGCATATTCTAGACCTGTTTTGCATAAGAAAGGGTTTGTGCTAAATAAGAAAGTTGGATAATGAATGTGCACATCTTATGTTTTCTCTAGATTTAAAAAATGTCTTCTGTGTATTCTTGAAAAAATATGTGAAAATGTGCAAAATAATATAAAACGGATAAATGTAACACAATCTAATGTAAACTCAAGTCGTATTTTTCCTGCAAGCGATTAAACGATTGTACAATATTCGCCACAAGTGAGTGCTGTTGGTTCTATGTGCGTTCGGAAAGACAAATTTCGATCGAAAGATTTTGTTTGAAGTAAAAATGTGTTTTAAAATTTCAATGAAATTTTTGACGTTCGTTCCAATTAGAACAGTTATTTCTGGTGCACATACCATTTATGAATACGTTAAATTATTCAAATAGCACTTTTCGCTATCACTAACGTTTAGTTAGCAGTCTGTTGCATCTATACACCATTTTCGTTATGTGTCCATTATTTGCAATGTATAATAACAAATGATTTCATAAAAATAAAAACTCATAGAAAGTATGAATTTATTTCATTCTTTCGTTTGTCCTTTTGTTTTAGACTGTAGATCTAACCCTCCTTGATATTTTTTATCTTGGCGATGCAGTGAAGGTCTGTAGAATAAAACTATAGACATGCCCTAATAAATTTTACTGGCTGCACATTGCGTTAATTGATGGAAAACCAGGCCAATGTAACTTTTAATGAAGGTTGTTATATGTAAAATATATCGTACCCAATATACTAAACTTGAACTTTATATCTTACGTAAAGCTGTCAGTATATCGGTAACAGCCTCCCCTAAATGTTACATTGAGCGAACAATATAACAAATGTGTTTTAAGCTTGACTTTATTTTCAGCAAAGCAAGTCTGAAATTTAGTATCCCTCAGAAATAGCTTGTTTATGCCTAAACTGAGTAAGTTTTGAATGTTGAAAAAGCAAGGTAAGCTGCATTACATAATATGGAGCGAATAGGGAATATTAGGATTTATTTCTTTTGTAGATGTACGAATCTACAGCAATAGAATTATCTCGGATATGAGAATTATAAAGAATTTTGGTTTATCGTACGCTAAGAAATATGATAAATGTATTAACAAAACTGTAGTAGTTCCGAGTACGATTTTACGAGCCATCTGATTTTCACAAACGTATGCTTATAACGAAATGCTACTGTCTAGTGGATAGCTGTTATATCATGAGGTTTAATTTTAAATTGGTATAAGTGTTTTGTTAAATGTATAAAAAATTAGATGTTGAGCCAGGATACAAATTTTGTTTTATGAGCGATATAGTTGATGTTAGCACAAATATATGGAAGTTGTAATTCTTGTTCGCTAGGAACGCAACATTTATTTCATAGAGATGTTGCGAAATAATAAAGCAGCGTCTCAATATGTTCAATACATTCTTCAGCTTGAAACGATAATAGATATTTAGACACCAATATATTTTCTTGTACTAGCTTAGTTTAATTTGCTAGATTAATTCTATTTTGAAGCTTGTATAGTAGCAGGAAACAAGAATCTATTTTTTAAGATGTTACAAATTCCCAATTTGGTCTTCCACAACGATGGAATCGGTTCTCTTTTATTAAACTTTATAGGAAATTGGCGCAAAATCAAAGCTTTCGGTGACTTGTTGGATATTCAACTGCTTTTACCTACTCGTAACTTTTTGGAACATGGTACATAAAAATGTTGAATTCTTGCTTGTTGGATACGACTAGTGGAATACGTAAGTGTTAGCAAATCGAAAAGCAATTTTTGATACATTTAGCCGTTTTGCTCATTATTATTTCTAGCAGATAGTACATGTAGTGTATAGTATATGCTCTTCGTGACAAAATTTGCAGTATTTACCATAAATCAGCATTGTTTGGGCCATATGACATTTTTATAATACCAATTTTCTTCCAAACCTGATCAAAGTTTGTTGTATACTGTCTGGAATAAACTTTTTGGATTTCGTTTCAAGCTGAACATTGATTTGTGGTGAATTAACAAGTGCTGCAAGGTTATTATGTCCACAAAAGCATGCTTAAAATTTTTATTATTATTATTATGAAAAAAAATGATTATTAAAATTGATCAAAAAGTATAAAAAATGATTGTTAGAATTATGCTTAAATAACATGAAACGCAATTTTTTTGAGTTTTCAAAAAATGTCGTTGAGTATACCTTATATATTACTAAACATTAATTCATCTAAAATACTATGCAGGATTGTTGCATGGAGTAGCGTTTGTCAAAGCACAACGCGCGTTTTTGAGGATTCTGAAAAGAAACTATCACATTTTTTTGCGGAGTGTTCGAATGATTGTCAAAACACAACGCACGTTTTTGAAGTTTCAATTAACGCGCAGTTTTTGAAAATACTGAAAAGATGCTGTAAAATTTTTGCGGAGCGTTCGAATGTTTGTCAGAACACAACGCACGTTTTTGAGGTTTCAGGTAACGCACAGTTTTGAAGATTCTGAAAAGATGTTGTAAAAATTTTTGCGGAGCGTTCGAATGTTTGTCAAAACACAACGCACGTTTTTGAGGTTTCTGAAAAGGTACCACTTGGGACCACAAAAACGGCTGTCACCAAAAGGGGTCTTATACTACTTGTAATGCGCTGTGGTATCAAATTATTGAGAAGACCGGACTATCCTGTTTTACTTTAAACACTTGGACTATAATGTAATGCGCTGTGGTATCAAATTATTGAGAAGACCGGATTATCCTGTTTTACTTTAAACACTTGGACTATAATGTAATGCGCTGTGGTATCAAATTATTAGTCGGACAACGGCCGAACAATGAAAAATACTACTGTACTACATCATTGCCGTGAAACACTTTCGTACCGAAGTTATAGACATTTTAAATAACCTAGCAACCCACATGCCCGGCCGCCAACCCTATACAGAGCTCCAGATAAAAAAACTATAAAATAGCTAAAGGTTAACGACAATTTTAAGGCCCCAAATTATGCTACAGTCCCAGCCAAAATCGATCGAAATCAAAACCGTCATCGACGGAAATTTCGTTTAAAATCACAAACGAACAAAATTTCGACCCACTATTTTGCATTTATTTCTATCAACAGCTGTATCTCACTCCTTCCACCCACCCACTTTAAAAGGTCCCTAAAGTAAATAATTTGAAAATTATACAATTCCATCACCTCGACACATCATCATACCAATGACACGCTAAACTAATTACACATTATCGTAGTTGTCCACGACTTTAAATCACTGCATCGCTGAAACCCGTACTATTGGTTTTGCCGTGACACTCTACACTCGCTTAGAGCACATTGCCTGAATATAATTATTGCGCTCATACGTTCTCTCCAGTTATTGATGTGGAAAACGATTAGTCATGACAATGACGTATATTAATATATTCAGTCAAAATGCGTTGGAATGTGTTGTAGTCGTTACGCGACTGAATACAAATTTCAACAAGCATCGAAACGCGATGAGGCTGTATTTAATTTTAAACGCAACGGAAGCACATACCGCAGTTTGCCCGTCTTTAGCACTATCGCCGTGAGCAGCACTCAAAGTCTAAAAATAAACAAACCACATCAACATTCTCTGAACAAACAAAAGATATTAACTAGCCGAAGAAATTAGGTACAACTATTATAAACCTTGCGACTTATCTAAAACCATTTCTCTTAATATCTGTATAAGAATACCCTATGCAGCTACATATTGTTAGGAATCTTCAACAAAGCATTTTTGTATACCGAAGTTTGGCTTTGTGGAAACACATCTGAGATGTACACCAAGCCTAGTATTATCTGAATAATAACAAGCAGAGATAAAACGGTTACCGTTGGCAGGCTCCATACGCTGAAAAGTTTGCCAAATGCCATGGGCATCTAATTGCTCGGACCCAGTGAGTGCCGGATTTTGAAAAAGGCATGACATGAGTTGATCCCCTTGGTTTAACAGGGAAGCCTTCAAATAAAATATTGTAAAAAATCTGTGTGTGTCAATGCTAATCCTTAAAATGGATCATACAGCGCATCAGCAACGCTGCAGGTGTATGTACAATCGAGGTTTAATAAGAACTTAAAATCATCTCATTTACGTAATTTATCAAATTTTTAGATTCGGAATTGTAACTTAAAAAATTGTGTATTTTTACCGAGGAAATTAACTATCAAAACATTATTAAGGACAAATTTTGCCAGGAAACTCGAAATATCATAGCAACGCAACCCTATTCCCACCCGCTACTTGAAGACGCCAACACTTAAAATGTATAAATTTTCAATGTCGTAATACATACCTCGTCGTTTTCTAAAGCTTTGCTCTTATCGTCAGGCGACATATCCTTGGTTTTATCGAAAAATTCTTTGAACGGACCTGCGCCTAAAACAGTATCTTGATATAATATGTTATGTTAATAACCCATAAATGGCCAATACAAATCCAGACTGCCATGCAGTAAGCTGTAGCTGAAAACTTTAATAAATATTCGTGCCCAACGTTGTTATGCAGAGCGGCGGGAAGAACTCTGAAAGCACCCAACAATTTGCCGTTTGCCTCGGGCCAACTCCAACCCTGTGATACCGTCTTATAAATATGCATGCAGGTGATGTGAAAGTTCACAGCTACATACTAGGTACTTGTCGAATTATATTTTGCTCCGGTTAATATATTGGCAAATTTATTATTGGTTTTGCCCTCTATTTGTTTTTTTTCAAATATTAATGCCAAATTGTTGTGTTAGTCGAGTATTAGCCAACCGAGGCGCTTAGCATGAAAATGTTAATACAACAATATTTATGTTAGTAATGGGCAAGGATATTTTCATACATCTGGTTTCAGACAGTGGCCCGGCTCGTACATAAAACAGGACAAATAGAGGAATAGAAGGCAAAGTCTCACCCTCGACGTATGGTTCAAATAATTCTTATTCCGTTTCGATGGAATTGGTCTGCTCCGTATATCCGCTACCACAAGTCAAACTGAAGCCATCGGATCATAAAACGGACAAGTACAAAATGAACTTTAATATTATGTTACAACGTGCGACAACGTTGAGCTGACCTTATATCAACTGCTCTACCCACACAAGAATATCAAGTGTATTGAGCGGTTACATGGCTATAATTCTTCAACCTTGAATAAAAATCTCCGCGAATTTATCTATTCTGCTCGAGCACGACGTATAAAGTCTGAGCTATCCATTCGTTAAAAATTGTGCTGCCAGTGGAGCACAAACCGGGGGCCGGCCGATTTTGTCAATACCAGACCTCTCAGTTTGAAGAGCCCAATAATTTGTGGTACGTGGATTTGGTTTTGCCAATTTTTGGATAGCAAAAATCCCGAATTATGTATATAACTAATGTTATATTCAAGGAGCTAACTGTTAACTTATATCGCGTTGAGCTAATCAAAGCCTAATTACTAAAAATTTTGCGCCTCCATACTGCTTGTTTTGATAAAACATTAACAACATACTGTAGCAAGCGCTAGAGATAACCGTCATCTTACAAGTCCAGTGCAATAATATTAGCTGTTTATAGTGAAAATCTCTTTGCAAAACGAACGAACAAACATGTAGACAAATAGAGTGAATCCAGCCGCCAATGACTATATTTACGTTTAGGCAATTCACCACAGCGATAAGTCAAATTCTCAACATAAGGCAGACAAAAATGCCATTAAAGACTAACCACATCCTAATTTATCCATATTGTTCGCTAAAGCATGAACTAGAGCGACAGTGCCACAAGCGTTGCTAATGTGTTGCTTCATAAAGTAGACGCCATCTGGAACCGAGTCACCGCTACCACCACTCTCATCATGAGCCTGTTTGAAAAGTTAAAATTTGGGTTTACTCTAAAGTAATATTTGTACACCCGCCATCATAATTACTAAGCAAAATGCCACAATTGTATAAAATGATGCGCGAGTAAACTTAAGAAGACATCACCAAACCATCCTACTTTGTAATTTCGCATAAAATTGCTACGAACGCTTTTGTCGCGAATCAATCCAGCGTAAATCTGATCGCGTACAGTGCACTGCGATTGAAATCTATCCATTTTGCGCTTGCAAAAATTCGAGTAAAGTTACCGAAATATTTGAAGATTTGTTAATCTCAAACCTTTTGTCTAATTTTGTCTTAACTATAAGATCTATTTGGTTGTGACGTCAACTATTGCATTGAAATTGTTCGTGAGCACTAAATAATGTTATGTAAATTTGATAGACATTAGGGAACAGAATTGCTGAAAATTATTGAAAACTACAAACTTCTGTTCGAGTAAGAGGTATAATTTCTGGCACTTGGATTTGATTTGACAATTTTCGGTTAGCCCGAAAACAAATGAAATTGACCATTTTTCGCAACAAGGGTTTGAGTATCGGCACCGGTAATTACAAAATAGGTATGATTACCTTAAATTTATTTGTGCATAAAGAGTCCGCTTGGGTATGAATACTTGCACTGTCCACAGAGTTGCCGCCTCAATTTCCACTGAAAATTCCCGTTTTCACATCAAATTTCCCTTTTAACAGACCATTTCAACGTTTACAATGTAAAATTTCATAAAATTACACATAAATTAACATCCGCAAAATACTGGAACCTCAAGGCATAGAGCGGGAACGGAGCAGTGCGAGCGCGCCTGGCATTCTGTAATTAATGACTATTTAAAAACTCAAAATTGCGCTTCCTGAGCCTCCATCAAAATCTTGCAAAGACAATAATACATCAATATTACAATAAAGAACATGTTATGACCATTTTGGCAAATCAAATCTACAAAACTATTTCCATGTTGTAAGTTTCGAGTACCTGGCTTATTGGATTCATACTGTACTTTGCTCTCCAATTTGGGGGGCTGACATTTTTCGGTTTTCCCTAGTTCAGAACAGGTGGCCCCCTGGTACACTTTTGAGTTCCACCGGTTGGCCGCCTCTTGCAAAATTTTTTTTGTTTTCAATCGATTAAAAGTACATAAAACTTGTACTAAAATTCCGCTCAGAAGCCAAAAATTTAGTTAATTTTGGCAAAATTTGCTTCAAAATATCTTTTTTATTCATTAAAAGCGTTTTGACAGTGTTTTCGACAAGATTTTAACCGCTTTTCTTTTGGCAAAATTTTCATCGAATGGTGAGTCCAACTGGACAAATGAAATTATTTTAATCGTATTTCAGGCCTCTTCACAAGATCGAAATTTTACTTGGGTAATTTTGAGTTGGATGGCCACCAATTCAGGCTTGCCCACAGTATTCCGAAAAGCGGTGGAACGTCCGAAGGCATGTTCATTCACGGTGGAAATTTTGAAGTAGGGCGAAGATAAATTTTAACTAAAAAGCTAAATATTTACAGCTGAAAGCCGTCTATCCTGTGTGTGACAAATCTTGGCAAACCAACCTATGAAAACTCAATAAACCTAGACTCAGATCGGCTGTTTCGCTACTCACTCGACATAATCATCTGAATGTACACCCCTGTAACCTGGGAAGACTCAGAACAGTCTCTGTGAGACATGGAATGTAGAAGAAACGTCAGATAACGTTATTCTCAACTGTAGCCGCGTTACTGAACTTAAGAAACTTATAATGGTCAGGCTCATTTGGATTTTACCAGTTTCCGCATTGGCAGTATCAAGAAAATGATAAGATTTGCCGTGGAATGCGGCAAGTTCCGATCCAATTTGAGTGAGACCGTGTAACGGGCACATTCTTACCTACACACAAGCAATTTGTCTCTACCTCACTTTCATCCATCTAAGTTCAGTAATCCACGCGGCATTTTTACTAAGGATTTTGTCATGAGTAGTATTGAGATTTGCTAGGGCGATCACATTTGATCTCTACTCAAAATACCCGAGGAAGCCAAATTTTACCTGGAGGCACGATCTGGGAAAGCTGGAAAACTTTGGAAACCCCTCCCCCAATCTGGCGGGAGGCCAGGTATTCGGCAACTCTAATACTATGAAGACAATTGACGAACAATTAAATCGAAAAATTTCAAAATTTGAATCGCTACAATTTGATTATTTGTACTGCAAAGTTGTAATGGTTACAAATACGGGCAAATGCGCCAAATTTTACGTGGCGAAGCAAAACGAAATCCGAGGCAAACTATAATAATCTAAGGTAAGCGGGCATTTCCGCGTTCGCCTAGACCAAGAAAGAGTAAGTGCTACGTTATAAAGACAACCGAGTATTTAAATCAATGACATCAGATGCTTACACCGTCGTTGACTGGAAACAACAAAAACATCGCTAGAACCGGTTGTGGAACTGCCGCCAACAGATCCGGATCGACTCCATATACGTCACAACATTGCCATTTGGACGGTATCCCAATTTTGGCCATATACTAAACATAATTACAGTCACATACACAATTCATATATTCGGTAAGAAACTACACTAGCATAAGATCAAGGCAAAGCCAGAATGAGCGTCTGCAGCCATAAAGCGGAAATTGATGCAGCGATTCACAAAAAAGCACTATTATTTATTAAAAAATATTTGTTGTCTATTAAAAATTATTTTCAAATTTATTCACGAGTGAAAAATTTGGTACGATGCACCATAATTACTTAGCTCCCGTTAGAAATATACTAAAAATTCACTTATCACGACTTCCAAAAACTATTACATTGCAACGGCACGACGAGGTTCCTTTTCGTAATGTTTAACTGTGCTCAAACTATTTTTATCAGTGTATAACGTATATCAGTGTATTAAATATAACGCCGCATTGGCTTGACTGATTGATTTTCGCAAATTTCCTTTTGATGTATCCGCAAATTTCCTTTTTATGTATCCGCAAATTTCCTTTTCACGTATCATTCATTGTATTTAATTGTTCTCTGCTCTTCCGATGTTCCAAATTTATCCCAATAAATATAATCACAAACACCGATATAACACAATGTTAGTGCTGCCACATGATACTGGACTGTCCACAGCCCACCGAAAAGTGGGGGAACTTCGGGGGCCCCCAAGTGACGGGAATAAATTTTGCTTAAAATTACTAAATATTTCCATATTTTCATGCATGTCTACGTGAATGTATTTTCAAGCTAAAAAGGATATTTTGGCATTATAAATAGTGGTAATTAATGTTTAAAAATCAATTTGCAAACGAAAAACATAAATTTTCAGACATAAAAAAATTTTTGGAATTAGTTGAACATGGGAGTTTCGGTCGAGTGGGGGACGGACATGGGGGAAATCTCGCGAAAACATGGGGATTTGTAAAGTGGGGGTACCCCCCACCCCACTGTGGACAGGCCAGTGATAAATACATACATACCTATGCTAATATTTGTCATAAAAACAGTATAAAATACCATAAGTCGGCTGCTCTGACAAAAAAGTCATGTCGAGAAAATGTACCTTCGGAGCAGGGAATAACCGGAACCGGAACCAGCAACCGTAACCGTCCATTTAAACCGGATCCGGAACCTGGTCTTCGAAATTTATATATAGTAAAACAGATGATGGAAGAAATGAAGGTATAGTGGATTTAAAATGCATTAAAATAACTTTTATATACATTAAACTTAATGTATTGCGATGGTATTATTGCTTTTCTGAAACTTTAAAGAAACTGAGGAAGCTAATAATGTTTATTTATCGATCAAATTGTCGGTTTTGGGATATTCAGAGCAAAAATGTCTTCCACTATACACCATTGCGTATACTACGTCAAATCGAATGTGCTTACAAAGCTTGGAGCGTAGAATACACACCTTCGCTCTGTTTTCAGTCGCCTCCCTTTACTACACATACGTTTGTTGCATGTTCTTCTGTAGGAAACTTAAAATTATTGGTTTATATGATTCTAAGAGAAAATAATAGATAGAAGGTAATTTTCTGATCAGTGGTCAGAGACACTGTTTAGGCTAGCGTTGGACAAACAGTGCCCATCAGTTAGACCATAATGATGACAACTTTCTAATCAGAATACTATAAATGAGACACACTGTGATGCTGCTCGCACAGTTTCAATAAATACAGTTCATTGCCAAGAAAGCAGTTTCTAGCTGCATTGCAGATAACGTTAGTTTACTTCAATTTAGACTGATTTACCAAGTTTACAAGCGCACTGGCGGGTGGTTGAAGCAATTTATGTTAGCCAAGCATACCCTAAGTACTTCTGCGTAAGCCATACTCTGTTATCCAGTTGGACCGGTTAAATTCAAACGTATTCCACACACTTCTGGATGTGTGAAATAGCTGCTACAAGCATCGACCTGTCTTTGACTTAACAAACTCCTGCAGGTTATTATGAAAAATTCCCGCTCAGATTATGTGCCTTCTTACGTTTCACACGGCAAATTGGTTAGTTAATCTTTTCTTTTGCTTGGTTGTATTGGAGCTTGGTCATTGTATAATATATATTACATATATATGTTTGGACCACAGATGAAGCAAAAAACGTGGAAAATTTCAAACAAACTTTTTAAACCGGAATTCCGGTTCCGGTATGGTTTTTGCCCTTTGTCGGAACCGCAACCGAAACACGATTTTCGCCGGAACCGGAATTCCGGTTACTCCCTGCTTCGGAGAATGGGTTTGTTGAGTCATTTGATCGAACGTCTAATCGAACGTCTATGTGGAGCGTTAGGGAAGGGGTTCCGGCGGAACATTTCAAATATGGATCGCAAATTCAAAATCAGCATAATAGTAGGCGTAAATCGTTTAAAAATATCGAGGCACTAAACCAAATGGCTATCGCTCCTACTCCCATCCCGAATGCTTATAATGACGAAATGACGAACTATACAATCTGTGCGGTCACACTGTCATGGCAACCTGAGATAACTCCTCTTTCTTCGTTTCAATTAAATAATGCCTAACATTAAAAGAAGACTTGTTTACACGAAAAAACATTCACTACACGAAATGATTTGACACATCAAAAGAAAATATAGCAGTGTCGAATGCTTGCTCTAGGGCTAGTCACGTTACAAAAACAATAATATATTCCGGCCTCGCCTTAGGTGCAACCAGTTCAGGCACCCGTGTATTTTTTGCTTCCCCAGTTCAGGCCCTCGTGTATTTTTGGCTTCCTCCACATTTCAGTCCCCAGGTATTTTTCTGCACGACTAAAATAAGAAAATTATACAAAGGCTAAGACTATGGGTTTTTAGAGATTTACTTGAGCCATGTAAATATAAATAAGCACAACACAGCTCGTCAAAATAGCTAAACAAATATTAGAATTAACTTCTTTACAGCAAAAATTTAGGCTATTCCAAAATATAACTATTTTTTATATTAACAGCTAATATATATATATAGAAGCTGGGTCAAGTGACCACGACTACGCATACGGCCTTGCTTTTCTTGGCATTTTTTCAAAACTTTTCTTCATATTGCCATGAAAATAACGAAATCATCATGGTTCTTGAGGGGGTTCCAGAAGATAAAGCACCATTCCGAAAGAGTACACCGGTTATAGATACGTTCAAATGAGCAACACCATTGTTTTCAGTTATCCCGAATACTTTTATAATCACTACATAGTGCTTATTAACCGTTATATTAAAAACCTGACATGTAAAGGGTTAAACTGGGTCCTTTTGGGACCCCATTT
Source organism: Trileptium ribeirensis (assembly GCA_030248225.1). Lineage (NCBI taxonomy): Eukaryota > Metazoa > Nematoda > Enoplea > Enoplida > Thoracostomopsidae > Trileptium > Trileptium ribeirensis. Next base: position 18,428 of record JASANE010016902.1, read on the forward strand.
TGTGCTTCTATATCCTTATCAAAAAAAGTGCTGCTCAAGATCTGATATTCGCAACATTTTATGACACGAGGCCTGTGTTTTGAGATATACGCAGCTAAAATATATTTTCTTTCACAAAATTTGATGAGGTTCCTTCTTTAAAAGGGGCATACCATACCCCACTGATGGGTTAACAGCAGGGAGTAACCGGAATTCCGGTTCCGGTTCCGGTTCCGGCAAAGGGCAAAAAACATACCGGAACCGGAATTCCGGTTTAAAAATTTTGTTTGAAATTTTCCGTTTTTTGCTTCATCGTGTAATCCAAACATATGTAATATATATTATACAATGATCAAGCTCCAATACAACCAAGCAAAAGAAAAGATTAACTAACCAATTTGCCGTGTGAAACGTAAGTAGGGCACATAATTTGAGCAGGAATTTTTCATAATAACCTGCAGGAGTTTGTTAAATCAAAGCCAGGTCGATGCTTGTAGCAGCTATTTTACACATCCAGAAGTCTGTGGGATACGTTTGAATTAAACCGGTCCAACTCGGTAACAGAGTATGGCTTACGCAGAAGTACTTAGGGTATGCTTGGCTACCATAAATTGCGTCAAGCACCCGCCAGTGCGCTTGCAAACTTGCTAAATCAGTCTAAATTGAAGTAAACTAACGTTATCTGCAACGCAGCCAGAAACTGCTTTCTTGGCAATGACCTGTATTTATTGAAACTGTGCGAGCAGCATCGCAGTGTGTCTCATTTATAGCATTCTGATTAGAAAGTTATCATCATTATTATCTAACTGACAGGCACTGTTTGTCCAACGCTAGCCTAAACAGTGTGTCTGACCAGTGATCAGAAAATTACCTTCTATCTATTATTTTTTATTAGAATCATATAAACCAATAATTTTAAGTTTCCTACAGAAGAACATGCAACAAACGTATGTGTAGTAAAGGGAGGCGACTGGAGACAGAGCGAAAGTGTGTATTCTACGCTCCAAGCATTGTAAGAACATTCGATTTGACGTAGTATACGCAATGGTGTATTATAGTGGAAGACATTTTTTGCTCTGAATGTCCAAAAACCGACATATTTGATCGATAAATAAACATTATTAGCTTCCTCAGTCTCTTTAAAGTTTCAGAAAGGCAATAATACCATCGCAATACATTAAGTTTAATGGAAAAGTTATTTTTAATGCATTTTAAATCCGCTATACCTTCACTTCTTCCCTCATCTGTTTTACTATATATAAATTTCGAAGACCAGGTTCCGGTTCCGGTTCCGGTTTAAATGACCGGTTCCGGTTGCTGGTTCCGGTTCCGGTAAATTTCGGTTCCGGTTATTCCCTGGTTAACAGGTAGGCCAGACTATATGCTATAATACGTTACAGACCTCATGGGAATATCTTCATTCATTCCAGATATATTTCGAAAAAAGCCGACCGAACGCGCGAATACGGTAAAATTTATCAGCGCACATACCAATAAATGCTTGCTCCCTTCGCAATATGTTAAATATATCTCAATGATGAAAATATATGATGGTGGAATCTTACATACCTGTGGTGGACGTTGGTTACAAGCAATGTTTACCACCTGGAATTTGCTGAACATATCAATAACACATCATCATAGACATGGGATATAACGTTATTTCTAATAAATGACAACGCCATAACGTTTGGGACACCCCAATCTTTGTCATACCGGGCTTATCTCCGAACACAATAAGTTGGCACTTACCTTGTTGATGACCTAAAATATAAATTTGAATTAAACTACATTGATTTTGCAACCGTATATATACTACTACATAATACAAACCAAGCCAGTAATTCAGCAAAATATATTTACATACTTATATATTAAAATTTTAATGAATAATAACAATATCCAGATACATTTGCAAAAACATCCGCTTATCATCCTCTATCAACCGACCGGATTGTGGCGATTTAGAGAACAAGAAGACACAACGAAAATAGCCTTGTTCGTGTTTGCAGAGAAATTGTTTCAAAGATTTCGGAGATAATATACCCTGACCATGAGTAACGGGAATTCCAATTCAGGTTCTTGTTCCGGCGAAAATCGTGTTCCGATTGCGGTTCCGGCATAAGCCCAAAACCATATCGAAATTCCAGTTTAACAAATTTGATTTTGCTTAAAATTTTCAACATTTTTACTTTATCCGTGGTTCAAACATTTATATGCACAATGATCAAGTTCCAATATAACCAAACAAAAGAGATCAACTCAGCAAACTGCCATGTGAAACGTAAATTAAGACACATAATTTCAGTAGGAATTGTTCGTCTTGACCCTGAAGGAGTTTGTTAACAAAATAAATTCAGGTCGATACTTGTAACAGCTGTTTTACCTATTCAGAAATCTATGGTGTATGTTAGAATTGAACCGGCCCAACTCGATATGCATAATATAGCATGGATTATTGAAACGAAGCGAGTGGAGTTTCCACTGAGGACGCAGGGCGGCAAAATCATGAAAATTTCTTTATTTGTCCGTCGCTGTCATTCATAACTCATTTTCAGATGGACGGATGTCGACCATTTTTTATTCGATAGAAAAAGTGATGACGATGTGCCCTTTATTTGAAGGTGAATACTTCCAATCCCGTCTATCGGTCAAAACATCAAAAACAGGTTTTTAGATGTTCGCTACCATATCTGGCCATACGGGTATATATATAGCAGTATTTTACAGCCCATATATCGCCCCACAGGCATCGCATCGAAAATTGAAGACCATCGACAGAATCATCTCATCAACTGCACGACTTTTTTGTGGAACCACTTTCTGGGCCGCTGTGGGCCGGAATATGGCACATCGAATCTTTGTCAGAAATAGCGCTTTTTTCAAATTTCGCCGTGTTCTTGCTTGTTTTTACCAATGAATATCTATTAGGTTATCAAGCTCGCTGTGTACGGTGGGTTTGTTATGTACAGTCCTAAATGTAGTGCGTTTTCATTTGTCTACTTTTGTATTGCGTGCAGGGAATAAAGAATGATCTATGTATAGGTATTTATGATGGCTGAATGCAGTGATTTGGTTATCTAGAGCCCAACGTGACTGCGTATTTCATGCCTGCTCATGTGTTAGGGTTCAGTGAGCCCGATTTCCAGAATATAGTCTGTGTTCAGTTCGTTTTGCTGGCAGCTTAGCGAATTTGGTGACATTCGACAACGCTTAAATATCTAAACAGCCAAAGCATCGTACGGGCTTTTGTAATGCCTCGAATCAAATACGGCAACGCCTTGTATATACAACGACTTTTCCCCGACAAATCTACAACCCGTCCGTCGTTTACTACATAAAGCGGCCAGAATTTTTGGCTACGTATTATGTACAGGTCATCAAGAATTTTCTGTATAGGTGTTCCAATTGGCTAAATACCATGGTTTCCTTATCTAGCTACCAGCACAAATACTTGATGCGTTATCAGATGGGCTTAGGGCTCAAGAGGTTGTAGGGTGATATATACTATAAACAAAGCCTGTTACAGGTGATGAAACAAGATAACTTAAAAACGAAGTCACACTCGCTTGCGAGATACTAGTTTAGAAGTATATACTCAGCTGTAAGCTTGGTTAGCATAAATTGCGTCAAACACCAGCCAGTTCTCTTGTAATCGTTGTAAATTAGTCTACATTGGAGCAAAGTACGACATCTCCAACGCAGCCCTGCCTTCTTGGTAGTCAACTGTATTTATTGAAACTGTGCGAACAGTATCACTGTTTGTCTCTGCTATAGCATTCTGACCAGAAAATCATTATCATCTAGCTGAAGGTCATTTGTTCCAAGCGCTAGTCTGAACAATGTCTGTGCCCACTGATCAGAAAATTTATAGTATTATACTTCATTTTAGAACCATATAAATAATTTCAATTATCCTGCGGAATAACATGTGGTTTGACGCATTTTACGCAAGGCTGTATAGTAGAAGGTATTTTTGCTCTGGGGATCCAAAAAACCGACACCTTCATAAGTAAACATTATTAGCTTCTTCGGCCTCTTCAATTTTTCAGAGAGCCAATAATGTCATCGCAATACCTTAAGTTTAATGTAAAGTTTATTTCGAGCATATTTTAAATTCCCAGATCTTTATTTCTTCCAATATATGAACAAAGTATTTTTAATAAATTAAACAACAGTTTTAAACGATTGTTCATAAGACAAAGTGTAAAATCTAGACATCGAAGATGCAACACAGAGCACTGCAATGCACAGACATAAGCAAATGTGTCTTGCAGTAATAGGCACGAATCAACAGTAATATTCTAAGCTTGTATAAAACACATAGCAAGTTAACATGAGTTGCAATGGGATGCAAAGCTGTAGAAATCGGTCTTTGCCCCAAAAGTTTAGATACAAATTAAACCGCTTTTACGTGTGTGCCGGCCACCGACAAGATGGCGAACCGCATCCCGTCTGGCACAATAGCTGTATTAAAATAAAGGAACGACGACGACCTCAAACTTACATCAGGATTCGACTCAAGGGGTAACCACTTTGCACCGCTTGTCATCGTGAGATTAGTAAACGTCTAGTTACGTTCTTCGTATACTACAGATAAATGCTACAACAGTACATATCGATACATCAAATTATGATAAACATTAAAAACTGGCCTGTCCACAGCCTTTCGAAAAGTGGGTCGTCTTGTTCAGTCTCACATGAAATTTCAAAGGGGCGGGAATAAATTTTGCTAGAAAAAATAAATATTACCATGTTTTCATGCACTTTTGTTGTCATACACACGGCTCTCCAATAACTGAAAATTTTGCCAGGAAGCATCAACCAAAGCCCCCCCCTGGTTCCGAACCAGGGTCGCCCAATTTTTCCAATGGGCCATATTGCCAAAAAGCCATCAAAATTTAGTCTGAAACTAGTGTTGCACCGGGGCAAGAATTCTAACGGGACCGAGCTAAGCTAGCCCCGGCCGGGGCCGGTCCAAAAGTACTATGTGTTGGATTTTCCAGCGCATACAGAGTACATAGATAGATACGTATTTGTGTGAGGCAAGTAGACCTAGATGGTCCATTTTGCCTACTGGGAAGCTAGGCTTCCAGAAATCTTTTAGATATTTTACAAACTGAAGTATAGACTTAGCAGGAATAGGATCTATGAGTTCGCTGCGATCGGTGATGCCAAAAGTGGCGAATCTCAGAGTATCGTAATATTCACAATAAAATAGGAATTGAATAGGTGTTTCTTCCGTTCGGAGACATCTTCCACATAGAGGGCTTACCGTATGATCAATCTTACGCACATCCTTATTTAGGAGGCAGTGCCCAGTAATCATAGAGATGATGAGAAATAAATCTTTCCTATTGCACTTGCTGACGGTAAGACCAGTGGTATCTAATAGTTGCAGCATCGTTTTTGTATGCTCCATTTGCGGTGTTTCTTCAAACTTTTTAATTATCTGTTCGTTCAGACATTTTCTCGTCGTTATTCGCAAAAAGGAGTCCGAAATGCCGATAACGGGTTCTGGACCCATAAATTGGGTATTTGCACCTATCTTTGCTAATTCATCTGCAATTTCCTTTCCAGTTACATCTTTGTGTCCCGGAACCCATATGAGGGTGACTTTGTTGTTTTTACATAGATAGATAGATAATGAGTTATTGGGCCATAGAGAACATGCGGAGGCAAAATTAATCTTTGCCCATTGCATTAGCCCATTCATATTTGTAATAAATAGCAAAGAGAAAACCATTACCTTGGCTTGAGATACCTGACAGGTCGACGGGTGATGCGTTCCTATGTAGGGCGCCTTAACCTCCCTGTACTTATAATAAATTTACAAAGTTTCCTGATATCACAGTCTCTCAAGCTACCTTTCTTCAGTGCTTTATCTCCTAGTATTATTCGCCTGTTATCTGCAAAGCGTTCACAATTGTACAGAAAGTGTTCTGATGTTTCATCATTATCACAGTGATCACATTTCTTTTCTTCTTTTATTTTTATCTTATGTAGGTGGTAATTTAACCAACTGTGTCCAGTAATTATTTGAACGCACTGCCGTAGTTTGTCCTTCGAGAGACTTATGAGAAAACTGGCACGTTTATGATCTGGAATACTTATCATGCTCTTCGTCTGCTTGCACGCTAGCTCTTGTGTCCATTTTTTAATGAATTTCCTATGTAGCCATGACTTTATCATTGTAGTCACTTCTGTTCTGGCGATTGGCAAAATAGGTTCAGGCCCAATTGGGCGCTTAGAAGCGCCCGCTCGAGCCAACTCATCAGCCCTTTCATTACCTTCAATGTTACTATGACCAGGTACCCACACTAACAATACTTCATTCTGTCTTGTCAATTTTTCCAAACTTGCTTTACATGTCATAACTAGCTTTGACCTAACATGATCTGCGCCGAGTGCCATAATAGCAGCACGGCTGTCTGTAAATACACAAATTTTCATATTACGAACATTTTTATCCACAACATTATCTACACACATCTTTATCGCATAGATCTCCGCTTGAAACACAGTACAGTATTGGCCTAAGGAATAGCTATAGCTCTTCGTTCCTTGCAGGAAACCTGCTCCAGCAGATTTAACATCGTTTACCTTCACAAGTGAACCGTCCGTATAACATATAATGGTATTATCCATACTCTTCCTGATACATTCTGTTTCCCTCATCCATCCCTCACGGCTGGGGAATACAGTTTGCCAGCTGATTCTTCCCACAGCCTGCAATGAAATTAGATCGCAAGGGAAGTTCAAACAGGGTATTTCCCGTATTACGGCATTCATATTACAATAGTTCCCTGGCATCTCATTGTACATTTCTGGAAACACACATTTTAATCTGTGTAGTTCTCGTATGCCCTCTTGTACTACTGCCAGATCAATGGGAAGACTGTTTAACAGAACTTCCATGGCCAGTGTTGGTGTCGATTTCATAGCACCCGTCATCATAATACAGGCTAATCTAGAAACTTTAGTAATCTTCGATACATATGTTTTTAACTTCATTTTGTGCCACCATACTATGGCACCATAGCAGACTGACGGTAATACAATAGCTTGATATATGTATCGCACAGTCCTGGGATTAGCTCCCCATGTTTTTCCAACGATCCCTCTACACGCCATAAGCGTTTTAATGCCCTTACTCACAACTGAATCCACGTGGTCTTTCCATAACAGTTTGTGATCTATTATAACTCCCAAATATTTCACTGTGTTAGATATAGGTAAGTCCTCACCGTACAATTTCAGACTCACATTTCTTATAACTGTCCTCTTTTTTGAAAAGACTAAGACTGTGCTCTTTAGAGGGTTTACCTTTAATCCTCTGTCCGTACACCATTTCTCAAGAACTGTCAGTTTGTTCTGCATTCTTCTAGTATTAACTTCCACATCTTTGCTGCTAGTTATGATAACAACATCGTCTGAGTATGCTTGTGCATAGACATAGGTATTATTAATGTTCCTTAATAAATCATCCAGTACTAGAGTCCACAGCAGGGGTGATAGTACACCTCCTTGTGGACTGCCCCTCTCAAGCTTAAATCTTACTGATGAGTTACCTAGTTTTGCGGTAGCCCATCTTGTACCAACTAAATTGACCAGCCATCTGCTTATAGTTTTGTCAAGTTTAAACTTGTCAAAAGATCGCTTAAATGCTTCACGCATTGTGCTGTCAAAGGCTCCTCCTATATCAAGAAACACAGCAAATGTGTGCTTCCCTTGCTGTTGTGCATTCTCCAATCTACTTACTAACGCATAAAGGGCTGTAGTAGTACCTTTTCCCTTCTGGTATGCATGTTGATTGGCATGTAGTTTGTGACAAATATTATCCCTTAAATATCTATCTACTAAACTTTCTGCAGTTTTGAGTAAAAACGATGTTAGACATATTGGCCTATAGCTCTTAGCTTCAAAGTAATTGTCCTTACCCGGCTTTGGTATAAAGGAGACAGAGGCCTCCTTCCATGCTTTCGGTATATAACCGGTAGCTATGGATTCCTTAATTATCTTCATTAGCATAGGAATCAATTCCTCAAAACCAGACTTTAAGAGTATTGGACTGATACAGTCCACACCCGGACTTTTAAAAGAACCAAAGCTTGAGATCGTCCATCTCAATTTGTCGATATCTACTAGTTGTTCAACTGTATCTAAATCCTTCCTGGATGGCCTAAAATTCTTGGAAATTTCTGCCATTACAACTTCGTCTCTTACTGAATCAGGAAAGTGAGACTGGAGCAAAAGCTCTAATGTCTCCTCCTCATTTTGTGTCATGGTTCCATCAGCTTTTTTAAGTTGAGTGAGTCTCACCTTGTGTCCTAACATGCAAATCTTCGCCAGTCGAGAGCTGGCATGCGCACCCTCTACCTTCTCACAGAATGCTTTCCAAGATCTTTTCTTCGCAAATTTTATCTCTTCCTTATAAATCCTTTGAGTGTATCTATATCTGTTCCAATTCAGTTCTGTTCCATGTTTAATTGCAACTCTGTATAGCTTTCTTGATCTTAGTCTGAGGAAGGCAAGTCTAGGTGACCACCAGCTTAGACCATTAATCCTGCTCTTGACCAAAGGACAAGACGATTCCTTTGCTTCATTAATCGCACTTGTTAAACTTGCTTCGTTAGTATCAATTGTCTCCGAGTTAAATTCATATTCACTCATATTAGTGTCCGGTATGTTCTGACGAAGTTTGCATTTAAACGTTTCCACTTTAAGTTTCCTCAAATTATAACTTACTCTGTCTTCAATGACTTCTTCTTCACACTCAAATTCTATTGCTCTATGATCTGAGAACGTATTATCATCAAGTACACGCCAGTTGATTATCTTATCAACACTGTCTAAGCCTGTGAGTGTTACATCAATTCTCTCTGATCTCGTTCTTGTGATGAAAGTTGGCTTATCTCCAACGTTCATTATCTCTAAGTTTGAACTAGCTATAAAGTCCAGTAGATCTAATCCTCTTTTATTACAATCACTGCTGCCCCATAATATGTGGTGGGCATTCACATCACAACCCAAAACTAGTTTTTTGTTGTTGCTGTTACAGTATTCTACGAGATTTCTGACGTTTCTACTCGGTGGGGCGTCAGCTTCATATGGCATATAAACCGAGGCTACCCACAACTCCTTGTTTTCACTACAGATCTTTACTACGACACAATCACTGTCACTAAAAGTACTCATAAGTACTGCTCTTATTCTTTTCTTTAAAAATATGGCCGCACGAGGTCGCTGAACAACAGCATAATAGACGTCATATTCTGAGTTCCACATACATGGCCTATTGTTTAGCACATACGGTTCCTGGGCTAGAATACAATCTAGTGTATTTTGCTTTACTTTGCTAATTTCGACTATTGCTTCCCTGCAATGTTGCAGGTTTATTTGCCTGAACTTAATCATTGTTAAGGAATAAGTTTTTCCATATCTCTTATAATAGTCTTGTGTAGTCGGTTCACTGCCGGATGTTGGCCATACATAGTCTGATGTTGGCGCAGTCGCGATGCTGCCTCTGCTGAATTATTGCGAGCATTAGCCAGCATTAACTTTAAATTGGCTTCCAACTCAGGTTCGGTGGCGCGAGACGCAGCCCCCCTGGTTGATTTTGTGCTCTAATCGAAGGTGTAGTGGCGCTTACAGCTGCCCCCCCTTCATTTACTTCAGAGACGGAAGGTTTGGTGGCGCTCATAGCTGCCCCCCTTCCGTTTCTGTTAATCTTGTTGCACTGTCCTCTGAAGCGGAAGGTTCAGTGGCGCTTATAGCTGCCCCCCCTTCCGCCTCCGAGGCCCAGTCCAGTCTTAAGCTCTCAGCAGAGCTGGTCACCTGATCAGTCAACGTTAATGTCAACTGTTCACCTAACCTGGTTAGGTCTTCAACCAGGTATTCATAAATCACTAAGCCAATTTGAAGTTTCAGATTCATTTCATGATTTTCCTTAATAAAATATCTTTTATTTTGCTGTTTATGAACTATCCATGGAAGCCCCCTTTTGTTCCATGGTAATCTAAAAAAGTCCATTCGTAAATTTTTCGAAGTGCCGGACCAGCACAACGCATCGCTTAAGGGGAATGCCCTAACTCTGGCTTCAAAATGATGAATTTGTATTTTCATTAAAAACCAAAGAATACCAGAGCCTGCTTTGGCCGTGCAACGGTGGGTAGACCGTCACCCAACGCCACACGTTGCCACCCCCTTCACTACGATGAAGCAGCAGGTTGGATTTGGAAGGGGGTTTTTGTCGTCAATTGCTTTTTCAATAGCAGAAACTAATCTATGTAGTGCTGACTCTGTTGATCTGTTCTTCGTGTAGGCATGTTGTCCATCATGAAGAGGTGACTTTTAAGCATTTCTTTACGTGCTTATCTATTATTCTTTCAAGTCTTTTAGACAGAAAGAGCTAAAACATGTAGGACGATATGACGTCACAAGGCCAAGGTCTTTTCCTGGTTTTGGTATAAAGACCACTCTATATCGTCTCCATTCGTAGGGTACAATACCACTGGCAAGAGAGAATCTAAAGATGGCCACCAATGTATCTATGATTTTATTTGGGCTCATATGGACCATTTTCGGTATATTGCCGTCTGGTCCTGGACTTTTGTACGGTTTAAATAATTTGAAGACATTTGTGACTTCTGTTTTTACAATTATTTTGTTAGCCACGCTCCAATCTTCGCGATTTCCCCTCCTATCTGAGAAGTAGATCTCGTGCGTTGTGTTAAGCACTCATCTTGGAAAGTGAGTTTCCAGAAGGGCTGATGTATTTTGTGTTTCATTAACCGTGAATGAATTGTTCCATTTTACGTTACAGTGAATTGGCTTGTGTTCTCCTTTGAGTATTTTAATGAACCCCGAACACTCTTTGCCTTCAGTAGTTTTTGCACAGAAATCACGCCAAGCCTTCTTTTTAGCGCTTCTGATTTCTTCCTTGTATTCTCTTTGTTTGTCGTTATAGGCGAGCCAATCCTCCCCTTTACCACTTTTAAATGCTTTGTTAAATGCCTTCCTATAGATCTACATTTTTCCAAGTTTCCATTCCACCATGGAGTTGCGTTTATGGGCATATTCGCCTTTTCCGGACAGTAAGTATTGCAGTCGTGAGTCATGGCCGAAACACTTGTAGCTACTGCTTCGTTCATGGTTTCCTCATTATGTATATTGGTGCTGATGTTACTATATTGTAACAGATTACGAACGCCAACCCAATCGCATGAGCGAGGATTTCGATATTTCAGCTGTTTGAATTTGGGTATTAAGCTAAAATTGAAATGATATGTATCTGTGGTCCGAGTGTGTCAGCTCGTTTAGCACCCTCCAGTTTTTAATTTTAGCAACTGTGTTGTATGTGGCGAGAGTTAGAGTCGCAGCCTATGATGAGGTCAAGCTGTTCTTTTTACAATAGTTTATCACATTTAGCATGTCTTGGCTAGGATGTCTACAGAGTACATACATCCCGACAGGGGGGTGGGAGAGAGTAGAATCCTTCCTGAGAATCCAGACCTCCCACCCTCACGGAGTGAGATGAACTCATATGCTAGAATTTGACGCCGGTGAGCAAAAAAAGGTCCTCACTACAGTACCGACTTCACCCCCTAGAAAATTTCGCCGACTACTGAGGATTACCCCATCGCGGGGAAGTTCTGCCCCACTGGCATGTATGCATTGTCGGCATGTATGCGAATATACTAATAGCCAAATCATTGTTTAATTACTATTCTTAAAAAACCATATCCGAATTTTGTCCATATACGCAATAATCTTGTTGAAATATGAAAAACTCAAATTGCTTCAACATTTTAGCTTATTAGTTTAATAAACTGTACGTTGTGAGCTAAAGTTCACAGTTTCAGGAACGTACTGTAGAATTTGCACTGTCCTAGTTAGAAGCAAGCATTATTTATTTATCATTTATCCTAAGCTAAAGCTCCGGATTGTTTATCTGTTCTACTAATTTGGCACCAAAAATATATTTTCTGAAACAGTAGCCCCGGAACCTATATTTTACCTCAAGGCTTCAATGTTGTCCCGGCCCGGGGATAAATTTGTTGCCCGGAGCCCGGGACTAAGCCCCTTACATCCCTATCAGAAAAACTGCCAAAGAGCTGATGGAAAGAAAAAGCGATTTTGAAACAAATTTTGACAAATTTTAGGATGTTCAGAGCTTGAAGGTGGAATTTTAGTACAAATTTTATTGAAATTTCATGTCCTTTGGGAGTGTCTTTACCCAATAAAATTTTGCGAAGAGGCGATAAACCGGCGGAGCCCATAATTTTGCAACGGGCTGAAACAAGGTATGTTAGTTTCTAGCATATAAATACCTTATGGCATTCCAAAACTGCCTAGAAAATAGATGATGGAACAAACTGTTTTCTCTCTGGGTTCACCCATAGTTTGTGGCTCGGGCAAATGTTAGCCTCTTCTGGTTCTACATTCGCAGATTTTTACCATGGGCATGAAGTGCCGCTAGTTAGAAATTGGGGGAGCTGAATTTTGCAAGCATTGTGACTCCCCGTGTTTAACCAGGGGCACCCCGGTTTCGAAATTTTGTTAGAGAAAAAACTAAAATCGCTATATAATACATTGCACAACATTACAGACCTATATACTTAAGTAGCGTCGTGACTCGTGGGCAAGGATTTGGAACTCATAGTTAGAGAAATAGTGATTAAACATGCTTTAAACAATAACCTATTGAATCAAACACAGTTCGTTTTTCTTCCTAAATGGACCTGTCATGATAGAGTACAACATGGCAGATTGGCAAAGACATATAGATATGGAATCCGCTCGTTTAATTACATTGTTGCATGTATTGTAACTCACACAGTGTCAATTTTACTAAGGTAAAATATGGCGTAATTCAGGGTTCTGCAATGGGTGCTATATTATTCTTATAGTATGTAAATGAACTTGACGAATGTATATAATGTAAACAATGGAAATATGCTGATGACGTGAAGCTTTTAAAAGAAATTCGGGCATCTTCGGCAATAGAAGATACTACTGTTTTTCATCAGGATGTTGATTTATTGGTAAATTAAGCTGGAACTTAGCAATTAACTTTCAACGTGTCTAGATTTTCATGCCTTAATTTTAGTTTTGCAAATTCTAGGATGATTATATTATGCTTGTAATACTGGCATTGCCTGTATTTATTAGTAGAACAATATAAAATGCCAAGGCACAGTATTGGTGTTAACCCGTTAGGCTCTGAATTAAGGCACTATTGTTTAGTACCGTACTACTTAGATCACGTTCAATGTTCCACTGGTAACTTCTGCCTGATTGAAGCTAACTCGGCCACTTGAGCGCACTGTTTTAGCTCGTTCTGGTTCCCTATTAGTGTTAAGGTTAGGTTATTTACGCTTTACTATTGCTCTTGTGAGGTTGATACAATCGCCCCCGGACGGCTGAGATTGTACGAGTATATGAGTACCTGAACCTAGGCATTGGATTTACACTAATACTGGTCCTTAATAAATGCAATCGCCGCCGCGCGGCTGACAGACTACGTTAAGGTTGAGTGATAACGATTATAATTTTTAGGTTAGCTGATACTTTATTAGGTCTCTTTTGAGTTGATACAGTTACCCACGGACTGTTGGCACACTATCCGATTATAAATACCTTGACCTGGACCTTAGAGTTACGCTAATACTTGCCTTATATTAGTGTAGTCGCCCCCAGACGACTGCCAAACTACGCTATTATAAGAACTGGCTAGTAGTGGTCGACGACGATCCGAATTATTTCGCTCCCCCACCTCCGCACGGCACCGGGAGCAGCGGTTGTGGGGAAAGAGAAGAATTCAACAGGGGGCCGACCCCGCCCCCCCCACCCCCCCCCCCCCCCCGCCCCCACCCACCCACCCCCCCCACCATCCCACATACCCCGACACCCCTTAATCATACGCCACTCCCTTACACCCTAAACAGAAATCATACACCCGTAAACAACCGACAACGCAACCAATCAAATTCACCACCTAACTAAACAACCCACAACAGCCACAACCCACACACCACAAAGCGCCGCCTTACCCACTACACAACACAAATACACCCGCCACAATACCTCCGCTATGCTATCGTGACTCTCGTACCACAACCCTTCACCTACTATCATAGAATCACGGCGTGAGACCACTTAAAACCATAGAAAAAAAGACTAAAGAAGAAAACTCAATAAAAAACAAAGACCAGCCGACAAGAGCAGGAAAGCAGAACAAGGAGGAAAAGAAAAAAATAAAGGGAAGAAAAAAGAAAACAAAAAGAAGAAAGAAGGAGGCGGAGGGGGGGGGGGGGGCGGAAAAGAGGAAATGAGAGAGAAGGAGGGGGGGAGGAATAAGGGGAAAATGGGGGGGGCGGGACACAGGGGACACTCGAACCCCACCACTGTGTCAGAAATGTGTCGTGATAGCTACCTAAAATAAGTGATGGAAAATTTGCATACTTCTGGACACTAGTGCTCTACTTTTGGTGTTACTTTATTGGTGTATTTTTGTTGCGATGAGAATAGTTGTGTTAAATTAGTTGTGTTTGTTCAATACATGGTCCTTCTTTGTGTGATTCGAACAAGTGCGGAGTTTTCTCGTCGTATCTAGCTACTACACGTGTGGTGTTTGGCATAGAACGACATTTCGTGCTCATTGTCGTCAGACTGGGTCTATTGTCAAGCAGTGTTTTCCTTCTAACCAATTTGTTCTCGCCGGAACATAATTTTTCAAGTGAGTAGGAAAATTCTACATCTTGTTGAGCGTAATTTAGTTTCAAAATTCACCAATTTGGATGTGCTTGTGATCACTGATTGAGTTTGCGTTATATTTTTGTATAGTCCATTGTGTCTGCTTTAGTGAAGCTCCACAGATGGACGGTACTGGGTTATCTGCAACTAAATCGGGTGGGGAAAGTATGACTGCTCAATCGTTAGCAGTTGCAAAGGCTAAGCGTAAAATAGCTCGCATTGCTGCTACAAATCTGATGCGGAAAGCTGAGACAGAGTTTCAAAGTGTTACTGACGATCAAAACCTTGATGTTAGGGCTTTGGTGTCAAAACTACAGGATTACAAAGAGGAGCTTAGGCAGTTAGATGACTGCATTTTAGTGAACATTGCAGATGAATTGCAGTTGGCAAAGGAAGTGGAGAAAGCGTTCGAATATCAGGATACGTTGACGGATCAGCTGCGACGACTCCAGCTGCAGCTAGAGAGGCTGAATCCAGCATCGAGTGCGTCACGATCGTTGCCACCTGATGTTAATCAGACTGCAAAATCACGGGTTAAAACACCCGAGCTGAAATTGACAGAGTTTTCCGGAGATCCGCTTCGTTGGGAGGAATTTTGGGATGATTTTTCGTGTAGTGTTGACAGCAGAGAAGACCTGTCCACCATCGACAAGTTCAAGATTTTGAAACAGTCTCTTAAAGGAGAAGCCTTGCGCGTTGCCGATGGTTATTTTTTAACGCAGAGGAATTACCAAGAAGTTAAAGCAGCTTTGAAAGATCGTTTTGGGGATTCTCAAATTGCTGTTTTCGCCCATTTTGAGGCTCTTTTGGAGCTGAAGCCCGCTTCACATGACGTTGACCAATTGGTAAAAATAAGAGATCAATGCGAAGCACATATCCGCAGCCTTACAGCTCTCGGCTTGACTGAGGATACATTTGGGCAAGTCTTCGCACCGATATTGCTATCAAAATTTCCACGCTTTGTCAAGATGGAATTATATAGGCGTAATGGATCCAACAAGTGGACGCTGTCCGCTTTACGGGAGCATTTGAAAGACGAAATTAGCGTACGTGCAAAAAGTGACAGATCATTTGGAGCAGCAGGTTCTTCGGCACAGCAAGATGGCAATTCGTCGAAACCAAAGTCTGCCCGGGGCCGCAAGGAGTTTCCTCGCAGTGGAGCGGCTTTGCTTGTCCAGTCGTTGAAGGGCAAGTCCAAATCAAACCCCAGTGAAAGTAGCACAAGCTCCCAACCGTGTGTGTTTTGTGGTGGTGCCCATAGAAATTGGGATTGCGATCGCTACCCAACGGCAGCAGAGCGAATTAAGCAAATTCAAAATCGATGTTTTAAATGTCTAAGTTGCCAGCACCATAAGGCGGCCTGCCAAAGTAACAAGTCCTGCTTTTATTGTCAGCGAACGGACCACAACAGCAGTTTGTGCTACCAAAAGTTTGGTCAGAAGGGTAAAACGGAGAAGACCAACTTCGTATATACCCATGTGATTAACGCGGAGGCTCCAGCTTATGTACCGCCTTGTAAGCAGGTCGTATGCCACCAGTCTATCCTGGCCCAGGCGTCGGTACAACGAAAAGGTGTCGCTATTATGGAGTCAGCATTAGCCACAGTAAGCGGCAGTCGTGGAAGCTCCATAGCCCGTCTGGTCTTCGATTCCGGTAGTACGTTATCATTTATTCGGTCAAAACTTGCTCACGAGATTGGTGCGCCACGGATCGGATCTACAACGACATCCCTAAGTCGATTTGGAGATACGAAAGGGGTGCCAATTACTCACGCAGAAGTGTTAGTCCTGCTGAAACAACGCGACGGAACTGCTATTGAGTTATGTCTGAAACAAGTTGAGGATGTATCGACTCCAATTCGATTGATGCCACTCGATTTAACAGACATGACGTCCGAACTGTCGCGTGAAGACTTCGCAGAGCTCCTTGTTGACAAGCAGGAATTAGCAGAAGTTGACATTTTGATTGGTCTTGATCACTACTACGACATTATCGGGATGAAACAATGGAGATGTCGAAGCGGCATTGTCATTAAAGAAACGACTATCGGTCATATAGTGACTGGGGTTGTTGACAAGAGCAGCAGTAGTCCATTCGTTGCCGATGAGCATCAGATGTTGTTGATAGAAACCAGTGATTCTTTTCATAAAGGCATGTTGGATGGCTTATGGAATCTCGAAAGCATCGGCATTCTCGATGATCCCGGCACACGGGAGGACGATATTGCCATGGAGCATTTCAATAGGACGGTTCGACTTGAAGGCGAGCGTTATGCTGTCCAGTGGCCATTTAAGTCTGAACACCCAGATATTGCGGAAAACTATCTGCTTTCGATGAGTCGTTTAAAGGCAGTACAAAAACGATTGCTGACCGATCCTGACCTGCTTCAGAAGTATAACCAGGTATTTGTAGAGCAGCTGAGTGCAGGAGTAATTGAAGTTGCACCATCCTTGCCGGAAGGAATTGTATCGTACATGCCTCATCATGCGGTAGTGACGGAGAGTAAACAGACTACCAAAGTAAGAGTAGTCTTTGATGCCTCTGCGAAAGAAAGGAACGATCGGCAAAGTCTCAACGACGCGATGCATCGAGGCCCCGTTTTCTTGAATGACCTTGCTGGCTTACTTATAAGTTCCCGCCTGTCTAGAATTCTTTTGTCGAGCGATGTAGAAAAGGCATTTTTGCAAATATCGGTTCAGCGACATCATCGTGATTGCACACGTTTTCTATGGCTGAAAGACCCCAAAGCTAAGCCGACTAGGGAAAACATTGTGACCTATCGGTATGCTCGGGTGCCGTTCGGGATAAAAGCTAGTCCATTTCTCCTAGCGGCTACTATTCTTCATCATCTCGGTCGTCAGAATTCGAACGTTGCCTTGGAGATCCGGAGTAATATCTACATGGATAACATCTTAGTCGGACGAGACTGTGTGGAGTCAGCAAAAAGATTTTATTCGGAGGCGAAATACATCTTTGCTGAAATGTCGATGAATTTGCGGCAATGGTATTGCAACGACCCCCTGGTGATGGCGTCAGTTCCAGAGGATGATAAAGGGGGTGGCCAAAGCCCGTCGGTCCTAGGAATACGATGGAGTGTTGATGGTGATTGTTTCCATTGCCAATCCATCGGTGCCTGCGATCTTGAAGCTATTCCGACTAAGCGTCACGTGTTGAGTGTTGTCGCATCGACGTTCGACCCATGTGGATGGTTCAGTTGTGTGACAGTCCGAGGAAAACTTTTACTTCAGAAATGTTGGAGGCAAAAGCTAGGGTGGGACGACATGCTTCCTGACACAATCAAGGAGAAGTGTCAGGCGTTGTTCCGAGACTTAAAGGAATTACCACGATTTTTGCTACCACGGAAAGTGGTTCCTTGGGGCATCAATTGCTCAGAGAACGTACAACTGAACTGTTTTGGTGATGCTTCACAAGAGGCGTATGCTGCTTGTATTTATTTACGCACTGTTGAGAAGAATAAGGTGTGTTCTTCTTTGATATTTGCCAAAAGTCGGGTCTGTCCTGTAAAACCTATGACGATCCCAAAGTTGGAATTGCTGGCAGTACTTTTAGGCGTTCGGATGATGCGGTTTGTTCATAAGCAGCTTCGCTTGCCGCGTTTAGATGGATTGCATGTCTGGACAGATTCTAAATGTGTTCTGAGTTGGATTGCCAGTGACAAAGTCCAGGCACCCTTTATATCCAATCGTTTGGCCGAAATTCGAAAGAATAGTGATTTCACGTTCAAATATGTGTCGACCTCGGAGAATCCCGCAGATATTCCTACACGTGGACTATCTCTTGAGGAATTGGGCAATTGCAACATTTGGTGGGAGGGTCCATCGTGGATGCAATCGGAGTCGCTTTACAAGGGTAACCTTGAAACTTGCCAGATAGTCGTTTCCAGTAGTCCAGTAGTTACAGGCACGGCAGTTGTACTGGCGTCTATTCATCAGCATATCCCGAACCCAGAAGTTGTATTTCAACTTGAAAGGTATAGTAGCTTGGGACAACTTCTTCGAGTCACTTGTTTCTTGACGCGATTCATTAAGCATTGCCGCAGGGCTTACATCAGCGAGAAATACCTAAATGCGAGTGAGATCGCGGAGGCACAAACATTCTGGGTGAAACGAATCCAGCAGCAGTATTTTGAACCGCTTTTTCAGGACCCATTGTCGAAAAAGTGGAAGCAGGTGCAGCACCAGCTAGGAATAGTTAAGGACTCGTCAGGAATTCTGAGATGCCGTGGACGCTATCAACATACCAAAGACATGAGTCCGGCAACGAAAGAGCCAATACTGTTGCCATATCGCGGCAGATTTACCTTGCTGGTCATTATGAAGGCGCATTCAGAAGCCTTGCATGCAGGAGTACAACGCACGTTGGCAGAGCTTAGAACAACTTATTGGGTACTCAAGGGGCGATCTGCGGTGAAGCAGATCATATCGAAGTGTACTAAGTGTCGCCGTCATTCAGCTGCTGCCTATGATGTACCCGAGCAGCCTCCCCTACCCGATTTTCGCGCCAACGTCCAAAGGCCTTTCAAATGCGCAGGCATGGATTATCTAGGACCTTTGTTTGTCAAATTGTCCTCAGATAGCAAGGAGACGAGTAAGGTATGGATAGCGTTGTTCACATGTTCTGTTACCAGAGCACTCCACCTGGAAGTGGTACAGAGTTCGTCGGCAACCGATTTCCTACTGGCGCTTCGCAGGTTTATGTCACTTCATGGAAAACCGGACATGGTTGTGTCTGACAATGCTAAACAGTTCCGAGGCGCGAGTCGTACAGTGGATCAAATCGTCCAGGAGGTGTTGAGCGAGGAAACGGTACAAGATTTTTCAAGCAGCAAAGGAATATCTTGGAAATTTATTGTGGAAAAGGCCCCTTGGATGGGAGGCTTCTATGAGCGCTTGGTTGCTTCGGTGAAGGATGCCTTGAGGAAAGGTCTTGGATCGTGGACGGTAACGTTGTCCGAGCTCCAGACGTTAGTGTACGAAATATCCTTCATGACGACCGTTGATATATCAAGAAGACGATCCGAGTGAAAAGGTGCTCACCCCTCTTCATTTTCTGTTTCGGGCCACCGATGCGTTTCCAGTCACTGCTAACGGCTCAGAATATCCGTTGGAGGCGTCGGGAGTAAACACACTGATATCACACTGGAAAGCAGGCCAGTGCCTGCTATCTCAGTTTTGGTTCACATGGCGGAAGTGCTACCTCCCGGCACTCAGGGAGCAGTGGAATCGACAAAAACAGCGTTCGAGTGATGTTGTGTCAGCTCAAATAGGCGATATAGTTCTCATCAAAGACAATCTGCCACGTGGATCATGGAGAGTTGGACGAGTTTCCAAGCTTCGGCCATCCCGTGATTCCAAGGTTCGGTCGGTGGAAGTTCGAATGCCCAACGGACACACCATTTTGCGACCGGTGAAGCTATTGTTTCCAATAGAAACCAGCGTTTCTGATGTAGGCAGCCCGGTTGGACCAAAGAGACTTGGCAACGCTAACGACTCTCTTGGTAGCGAACAAAATCAAGCGCGCAACCCGGCGGAGCATGTGCCTAGGAAGGTGCGAGCAGCTGCAGTAAAGGCCCGATACCGCATTAAACGCGATGTTGACCAGTAGTCTATGCTTTTTACGCGATTGCCGGATTGTGCGGCTTTGCACGAGTTGATCCGTTATTGTATTAATTTGGAACGTGTTTAGCGTTTATTTAATAATTTAATTTAAAATTTGAATTACGTCTTGATTACTGCATTCTGAGTAATTGCTTAATTTTTGTTTAAAAATAATAATCGTAGTGCAAAGGGCACCTGCAGACTAGTGTTGCTGTGCTTGATATAAAATACAGTCCTTGCTTTTGTGTACCTTGGTAGCCCAGCCTCTTGTAAAATAGACTAAATGCTAACCTAGTAATTACTCTCCTGCTACAATCGCAGAGTGGTGCTGCTTTGTATTTAGGAGTTTGTGTAGTGTACAACTATTTGGGTTGTAATGCCCTTGCTCCCGTAACACATGATGCCGAATTCTCAGGGCAATACTTGTTTTCAGTTTGCCATGAACACGGTCGAAGTGGTTGCAAATCATCCACTTTCTCTCAATCATTGCTACAGTGACGATTTGGCGTTGGGCGACGTTGCTGGAATAAAGTCCTTGCGGCAAGCGTTTTATTACATTTTCCTTCTGCATCATGGTGAAACTCACGCGGCCGCTGAATTACTAGTTGACAAAGTCATGCTATGGAATCCAGAGCGTATTTTCCAATTCGTCAAGAAGCGGGTTCCTCAACCCAATGTCAACTTTATTTGCCGCAGTGGGGACATTTATCGCTCAATAATGGAACATCAAATGGTGGTACCAGGTAACCCTTTTTGTGAAGCGTTCGAGCGTATTCTGCAAGACCTAGCAGATCCGTGTCAAGCAGAGTTTCGAGTTTATACGGCTAAACATGATCTTGTGTTTACCTCCGGCTTTCGATACGGGGAATGGAAAACACCGGTACCTGGTTTCAACGTACATGCAGAAAATCTCAAGTTTTTGGCAAAAAATTTGATGGAGAGCATCGAGTTCAATACAGCATTTTTCCAAGAAATTATGTCAAATTTCAGGCTCTTTCAACCCGTCATTACCAAATCAGTTTTGGTTATTGGGGACAGTCAGCCTAGATTTTTTAAGGATATTACCTGCGGCGACGTAGTTGCAGTTAGTGGAGGGCGGTACGGGGATATGCTGCGAGTTATAGAATCCGGGCGCTTTCGGCTCTCTGAATATAAGTGGGTTATTGTGTATTGTGGCACAAACTGTGCTGCCAAGTCAAGTTACCCGCCCGCTCAGCGTAGTCATGAATGGGCACGGCTGCGAGAGAGACTCGTTGAAGAAGCTTCAACAAGAGATGAGCCATCAGTGCTGTTCTGTTGTTCATTTGATCACCCGAGCAATCCGCATAACGCAACTCAGTGTGCTTTTGTTGAACAACAGCTACAGGGTACATCTGTGCTTTGCATAAGCTGGGAAAATATGTCTAATCCTTTTTTGCTGCCGAATGGACGCATAAATCTTGACTTCTTCCAGGTGCGACAAAAAAGAAGTCCAGTAGCTCGCGAGCGGGAGATTCATTTGAATCATAACGGTCTTCGTATTCTTTGGGAAATCTGATGTCATTATCTGGAGAACCTGAAATATATATCCTATACGTTATCCCCAGAGCAGGCGAGCGTTATGAAATCTGTGTTGCAAACGCCAGGTACTTCTGAAGGAATGGATGCGCAAAAGGGAGATGTCTCTCCCACCGCAACATTGCGAAGCGCTGTTGTTCCGCATCCCAGCAATCAATAGGCCAATCGTCATTCAACATCCGCACAAACTAGAAGTTGACACTCCTATAAGCGGAATTTCGACTACTGCTTAAATCGGTTTGACAATCGGAAATTTTGCGGATAAAAGTGGAAGCGTTATCACTAAATAGCTGGCCTGTCCACAGTGGGGGGGTGGGGGACCCCCCCCCCCCTTTCCAAATCCCCCATGTCCGTCCCCCCACTCGGCCGAAACCCCCCATGTCCGTCACCCCACTCGGCCGAAACCCCCCATGTTAAACTAATTCCAAAAATTTTTTATGTCTGAAAATTTATGTTCTTTGTTTGCAAATTGTTTTTTAAACATTAATTACCACTATTTATAATGCTAAAATATTGTTTTTAGCTTGAAAGTACATTCACAGTAGTAAAAATGCAAGAAAATATGGAAATATTTTGTATTTTTAAGAAAAATTTATCCCCCCAATTTGAAATTTTCCCCGAGAATGAACATGGGGCCCCCCGAAGTTCCCCCCACTTTTCGGAGGGCTGTGGACAGGCCAAAATATTTTTAAATAAAACCAACCAGAGAAAAAAAATCGAAAGTTAAGATAAAAATAACCTTGTTCCGTGAAGGGTACTAAAATGGGCAAAAAACCACATTTTGAAACCTAACCCCGAAACACCCCAAATCAAAAGCGCACGGGGACGCACACAGTAAATCGATTATGCTAGTCGATTGAGCCCAAGATCATGAAAATTGGTTAAGTCGTTCCTGAGTTATGGCCGATCACACACACCCACAGGCTGAATTAAAGATTTCACCCCCGCAGCACGCATTCACCACTACGTTTTCATGAACATGGTGAAAAACCCTAATTTTTAGCTTTGAGTGGGGTTTTGGTTTTTGTCGTGGTTAGATGGGTTTGGGCCCGAAAACTCCCTACGTAGCCTGGAGTTATTTTGTTCTCTTCAAACGTGAGTAGGGGTTGGTCGGGAATATTTTATGACGGCTATCGGATATTAAATTTGGACGGCATTCATCACCGGAAATTGTAGCGTTCGAGGTGTGGCCATTAGTATGTCGGCGAGAACTCGTGGTCGCGTCCTTCCCGTGTGCGTGCTTATTCTTGATTATGCAATTCAATTCGGCTAAGCGTAGCGTGTGACTAAACTCGATGCACTCTAGTATTTAAATAGTTAATCATTAAAGTCGCCAAAAAATGTTTATTCAAAATATCAATATACAAATTAAGGCACCGTCCTTTAATACCGTCGTAAATTAAGCCCTTGATTTAAACCAGTAAGTTTAGTTCTCCACACCTCGAGATTTCGATCCTCTTAACCGAATCTTCCTGACTATACCACAACTTTTACTGACTCTCGTGTTATTATCTCGACTTCGTTGCTAACTCGACTAATTGAGCGCAGAATTATTCTAATTATCTGATATTTTCAGATTAAATTATGTACTGTTATTACTTTTCCTCTTGTGAGGTTGGTACAGCAATCCCTAGACAGCTCATAGCTTGCACGATAACTAAGTACCTCAACCTCGGTCTTAGATTTACGCCAATATAGTCTTTATAGCCAACAGTATCCTGATGGATTCTACTACTCTATTAAAGCTCTTGTGAGTTGTTACACTGGTCTCCGGACGGCTAGCCTAGTGTCTTAAAATTACGCTAGTTACGTACCAGTTATATTAATATGGCCGTTTCCAGACGGCTAACGAACGACGCTATATCTACTTAGTAGCGGTCGACATGTCCTACTATGATAGATTGCGCTTTCTGGGTCTACAATCACTTGAAACCCGCCGTTTCCGCGCCGACCTAATCTTACTCTACAATGCTATCAACGGCAATATTGATTTACCTATCAATGAATGGTTCGAATTCATCACTAACGACCGACTACGCGGCCATGCCTACAAACTACGCCCCCGTGTCTATCCTCGCCTCGACTGCGCTCGTCATTCCTTCGCATACCGGGTGGTTGACAGCTGGAACAACTTACCAGCCGCTGTGGTGGGAGCTCCTTCAGTTGCGGTGTTCAAGTCGCGTCTTCACGCGTCAGGGTGCCTCCCTGAATTGTAGCCTGCGTCGCTGTCTTACCCTGTTTCAGGGCCGCAGCGACGCATCACCGCTCAAATCATTGTTCGATTGTCGAATAAACCGTGGTTCAATATCATGGTTTCCCCGGGCGATCCCGCGCCAGCTATTGATGGTTCGGATGTCGCCTGGTTCAAAGGTGAATTCAAAGGTGAATACTCTCTAGTTTCCCTACAATTCTCCGAGCCCCAGACGGTTTAGCTCGAAACAGCGTTCAGTGGAGAGTTGTTCCAAAATTTTGGTCATCCTCGACATGAACTCGCCCCATTTACATCCTAGCTATACTCCACGAAATTTACTCAATACTCAAGGTTATTTACTTTGGAACCACTACAGCCGGACCGTTATGATTAATTTAGCGCTCTTAATAGGTACTTTTTATGACATTCTAAGTTCCTTATTATTTTTACAAGGCATGATAGTATTATTAAATTAAGGTTAGTTAAGCATTAAAGTACCGATTTGTGTAGCACTGAACCAATATTGGAATTCGTGATCCCAAAAGCCAGAAATTTTGAAAGCAACTTGCGATTGTTTAAATTATGCGTAATTCTTTACGCTGATAACTCAGTGTTTGTAAAAGCTCATAAAAACCATGCTAAATCAAATTGCAACCTTGTAGAACCCGCATCATAACTGTAAACTTTATAGACGCAACCGTTATAATAAACTACCATGACAATCATAGCTATGTCAGCAACTGCAATTTATAAAAGTAGAAACGAAAAATGACAAACAGCATAATTCCTTATGCGTAGATACAATTCGAAACTAACACAGAGGCATTGGCGTAATTCTTTTTCCGCTATCAGACAGAGATTAAACTTAAGAGTCGAAAAACAAAACACAATTAGTGATCAACGCAACCCTAACTACAATCGAGCTTCAGACCAACTGAAAATGAAAATCAAAAGAAGCTAATTTCTCGTTAGCTAATAAGAAAAACAAAAGATTATGCAAATTAGCATAATCTTTAAACGAAAACAACAAAATAAAATCTAACGACGTAGAAGGGAAGGAGGGATATAAGTGATTTAGTGAAAAACCCCGGGTTTTAAAGAATTTTGAGGGATTTGGGGCTGATTTGGACCGGAATTTCCCTTGGTAGTCTAGTGGACCCTTAACACCTGGTATTTCCGACAAATGAGAATTCTCTCAAAAAAGCCTATTAGTGGAAACCCTCTAGCTAGGTGCCCACAGAAGCCACATAAACCCAAAAGCATCTATTAAATAAAAATTAAACAACAATCAGGATGGTTTGGACCTATATGTTATTTTATTTTGTTTAGATGGGGTGGAGGCGTTGGACTATGATTCCTTATGGCGGCTATCGGATTATTAAATTGGGACGGAATTCGTCACTCAAAAACGCGTGGCCAATAGTATGCCGGTGGGGATTATTGAGTGTGCCTTGGCGCGCGTTGTTAGGTCAGCGTTTTATTGTTTCTTATAGCGCTGCGGCGTGAAATTCGATTTGCATGGTACTTGATTCGATATGAAGTCAAACCAGCCGAAGTTAGAATGTGTATTCCAAATTAGTGAAATACGCAATGGTTAATAGCACGCCGGTTCGGTTCTTGCAATGTCCCTATAAGTGGCACGTAGTTTACACTTCCGAATACTTAACAACCTCAGGCACGATTGTTTTTATTATCTCTACTCCGCGACTCCCAGTATTTTTTTAAGTCAGTGATTGAAAACCCGTTGCCAAACGACTGAGGCTCGATCTCGTTGATTTCGCTTTCGTTGAGTAAACTTTGCACAGAATATATTCTCAAACTCGAGGTTGAGCTCACTATTATTCTGAGTAAGTTATCAAATAGTTGAATTTAAGGTATGTGTTACTAGGTCCTCTTGTGAGGTTTGTACGAGATGACCGGACGGTTGGATCCGCACGTTTATTTAAGTACCTTAACCTCTGCCTTAGAATTACGCTATTTAGTTTCCTTAGAGCTACCAGCGGCCGGACGGTTTACTGATACATCCTGAGTAATTGATATCTATTACTTTCCCTTTTGGGTTGGTACGTAGTCGCCGGACGGTTGGACTCGTACATTTATTTGATTACTGTGAGCATATCGGCCTTCTCCGCGGCACGTTTCTTACCCAGAACGTAACCGAAATCTCCAATGGTGGCCAAAGGGAAAGGGGTGGAAGCAGAGCAAGTTCGAATGTTACCCGAAAATATAGGTAGAAACAAGAATAAGGGAAAAGGAGCCACCAAAGGGATGGGGACCGGTCTACCAGCGCTCGGAGATACCCTTTATCACTGAATGAGAGTTGCGCGAGTTTCCAGTGGTAGACATGTGTTTGTCCCGGGCAGGGATATCAAGGTTGTGTATAGATCATATAACCGTTACAACAAATGCTGATTTGGCCGTGTGTAGTAAGGCAACTACCTAATTAGCTTAGACTGATTAACAGCCGCCACATTTGTACTATTTGGATTGAGCCATTTGTGGTGTACAAGTATTGAGAAAACTAGGGAAAAGTAAGTTTACAATAGACAAAAGTTGTGAATGTAGCTTGGTTTGACTCCGTGCACTCGGCACCTTTCAGCCATAGCGAACTTGAAATAGTTTATTTGGTACAAAGTGAAATTTAATTAGCGAAATCGAGTATTCGTGCTACTAATAATTATACCCTGGCGAGCCCAAGAGACGAGCCCTGGGTAATGAATTTTGATATTAGAAAAACCTAAGGATTGGTCTAGTTAAATTTAAAGCTAGACTTAAGTAATTTGATCAGCGTTGGCAAACTCGAATAATAGCGCCATCCACGCTTAAGTATACCTTGGCGAGTTCGCATAACGAGCCGTGGTATTAGGTTGAGTGAAAAATAAATTTTAGAAAAAGTAGATTTTGATGATAAGTTAAAGCGTTGTATAAAATTTGAATTCTAAAAATGTGAAGTTGCCTACCCATGGTCTTAAAGAGTGAAACTTTATACAAAGTTTATTGAGCTGTAAAGATAACTAAGCGTTATAGTTTTACAGATATCAAATACAAAGGAGGGAAATATCCTTGGACTACAGTTAGCTCGGGTAGCGAGTCCGTAGTATTTTAATAATTTGTTGAAAGATTTTGCGTAGAATTTCTAAAGTATTTTCAGTGCCCGTGTAGGCTAGCACAAAACTCAGATTAAAATTTCTTAGTAAACTTTTTCCGAAGACATTTACAAAATATACTACCACAGAGTGCCCGAGTAGACCCGTGAACCGCTTAATTTAGATTTGCATCGAAACGTAGTAGCAAATGTAAAGATCTAATTTTAATATCGAAATATTTATTTAAAAAATATTACTATCAAAATGTGTTCGAGTAACAATCGGTAGCCTTTGTTAACCGAAATTTTTATGTAAATTTTTGAAGTAAAGTAATTAGAAAACGTTGCCTTTACTTTCACCTCTTATTCATAATCCATCGATTAAAAGGGGAAGGTGAGCTGCATTAGCTCTGAAAGCGTCCATGCTCTGTCTTAACTCAGCAAAGCGGCCCGAGTTAAGACAGGGTACGGAGCTAAAGAGGCACTTTCATGTGTTGGGGCAAAGTTTGTACGTTGCACAACGATACACTCTGTAACGTTTTGTTACCATTTAAGTCCTATCCAATGAATAAAACGTATTACCTGTTTCATATACAATATTAGTATAGGATGAAGACAAATTGCATCAGAGCGCTAAAACTATGTCTAAGTACAAATCGTCTATAATGAAATGACGAGTAATGCAATAGCGGTATAACTGCGTAAAATGTACGCGCCACAGCGCTAGCCCTAGGCGTAAGATAGTGATGTTTTATGGGTGCACAGCACTTTTGACGCTTAGAACCATAGGATCCTATGGGTAGATTACTGCGAGCGTAAGGAAAAATAAACGTGTCTTAATAGGTGACCAGCACCTTTGGCTGTAAAAACGAAAACACTGGTAACTAGGGATCGGCTCAAATTGGATCAACAATACAAGTTCCGCTGAAAAAATTTTAATACCTGTTGTTAAGTTGAAAATTTATGAACAAGATAGTAAACAAAGTAACAATGTTAGTATTGCGAGGTAAATTGTACAACAAAAAAACTTAACAGTATCTAGCCTTATGCACTAGGAATATAATGGTTAACGAGTAACAAAGGTATTGGCGTACCGTTAGGACAGCCTAAAACACAAGCGAGTTTTATAAACTTGTAACGATTTTTATATTTTTATCGTGGTTTGAAGCGAAAGTTTAACTTTAAGCGTGCATTAAGAAATATATAAATCCTAAGTCGTAACTATCCAAGAAAATCGTAAATTCGTAAAACCTGAAAAACTTAAAGAAATTTAAGTGTTAATGTGGACAGAACAAGTGACACAGGATGCCCCTAAATAGAACGTGGGTATTGGACCATAACCGCCAACCCCCTAAGCGTAAAATTTCCCCGGCCTGCACGTTGGGTAACCCCTAGGCGAGGCTTGCGCTAAGACATAATTCCGGTGATTATGTCCCACCCTAGAGCATACTGGCAACAATGCAGCCTTCGACGATAGAGCAGCCCATGAAAGACGGCCTGGTACCAACGGGTGGTAAAACGGTTCCGGAAAGGGAGAAAGACCAATCCCACCCTGAGGTTCCGTTTAGGGGATGGGCTGCCCTTTTTCTGGTCTGCCTTACCCTATACTAGATCTTACTTTGCCTAGTAATCCCACCTCCTCGGCAGGATCCAGAAAATACAGGAACAACCTCCTGTATTGTCACTTATTTGGACCTAGGTGTACCTACATATGAGTGAAGGGTTGATATATATACACAGTTACCTACGAGCGTGTAGAGAAAGTGGTATTATAAATCCCAAAGATAAAGTGAATTCACCAGGACAACAATATAGGCACCTTAACTGAAAGTGGACTAAGGTAAATTAAATTATACTAAAGTAATAGTACGTACTCAGATTTTACTAAGATAAAAATAACAGGGTTATAACATAACAATGGCGATTAACTTAGTCTTAGATACTAATAATTTAAGTATAATACGAATATAATATTAACTAGTAACCACAACTAGATCTCCCAACATCCGAAAGAAAAAACCACAATTCGTGAAAAATAAAAAGAAATATAAGAAGGAAAAAACACGTAATACTGCAGAGCATAGAATTAGCACACTACTACACAATGTCGTCGACTGTCAAACAATAATAATTGGCCAAGCCACACTGTTACACAACAGTAAATTAATAGTTAACAAAATTTATTTAATAATAAATATTATTTAATAATAATATTTTCAAAATTTTAGAAAATTGGTGCGAACTTTTAGGTTTATGAAAAGAGTAATTTAAGAGTGTTTCCTGGGGGTTAAGTAGATTTCCGGGTAGGAATAATGAATTACAACCCCCTGGGGTAGGTTGAAGAACCCTGGTCATTGTATGAAATTAGAAAAGTCAAATATTGACGTATTTAATTTTGGAAGAGAAATAGTTAAAATTAAGGGACACCAAAGGTTAAGAAAAATAGGATTATAGGACGATTACGGTGTTATTAGCCCAGGGAAAAGATGAAATGTGGTTCCACCGTACGATAGAATTTGTTCTCACTTGATGAAATCCTAATATATTTATAAATTTTATAATAAAGTGAAAAAGTTGATTTTTAGGTAAAATCGAGTATGTCAGGGTATAGAGGTAATGTATCGCCAGATAGGAGTAAATACGTAGCCCACCCAAGTGGAGATAGGTGTCGCCTTACCGAGAACGGAATATAGCATACCCCCTTGGTAGAATAGGTGTTAGTTGGAACAAAATATATTTTATTGAAGCCAACATAAAGAAATTCGAGGAATTATGGATTCCGAGTCACGTGTAAGAGATAATTTATCCCAAACGGAAGTAAAATGGGCGGTTACTCGAGCTGCTACAACCTCCTTTGATCCGATATCCTAAGAGGCGAGAGTTAGGGATAATTTGTCCTTTATACAAAAATATGGAAAAGTGTAAAAATGTACCCTTTTAACTTGTAGGTAAGTAACCATAAAACCCAAATAGAGAAATTTAAGGATCGCATGCTCAAAATAATAAAAAATGTCCGACGAGATTATAAGGGTCGCCCCTCTGGGAAAGTCAGTATCTCCCCGGGGGAGGGTGATTAATTCATTATCATTTTGGGGATAAAGTTCAAATTAGTAATATATGGTTTCTTGGAGAGAATAAATACAAGGTTGGACCTGCCCAAAAGTTGACAATTACCTTGTCTTTTCCTTAGAATTAGACAATTAGTTTCCTTATCTTAACGTTCCCGTTGCCGGACGGATCAGCCGGACGTGTTATTTCGAGTAGGGCTATGTTTAGCTTACGCCCGTGCTCACTCAGGTTTTGTTTGGGAATAATAATACGAATAAGGTTAATTAATAGAACGATAAGTATCTATGTGTGTAGTACCCAGGTAGTTCAACGTTAATTGTCTTACAACTAGATATGAAATTTTACCAAAGACTGTTTGCTATTGGACCGAATCCAAGCCTCCGCAACTATCACATATTGCAATCTCGTCTGTTCCACAAACAATAAAACCAAGATTAAAGCAAATAAAGTGTAGAAACCCGTTAATTAAAGCATAAAATTCAAATACTAGCAACGAAGGCTAGCTAGATAATCATCAATCATATATATAAAAGAAAACCATAAAGTCGTGATTCAAACACCACCATCGATACGCGGAACTAAATCCACCATCGTCAGTGTAATATTGCTTCATATTACTATATTAAATTAAGGTCTGACTCGGCATAATATAGCTAAGTAATGTCGTTAAGCTAATTTTGAATTATTATGAACTCATTATTGAAGTGGTTAGCCCAGGGACCTAGAGCCAATCTCACCTTTAGAGGTCGGGCGTTATATCGTTAGGAGCCATGACTCCGTAGGTCCCCAACTTAAACTAGGCTACGTATAATTATGATAAAAGACTTTAGTATACGCCTGCATAGGCCTTACTAGCACATAAAGGGAATTAATCCCCTAACGCGTCCGAAATCCTAGGGGCGAATTGTAGTGTTTCGATTGCTCGCTCGCGGCACTGCTGGTGTAAAACACATACGCTGCACCCAGAACGCCGTATCCCACTTCACGATACGTCGAAGGCTTCGCACCCCTGATCAACATTACAGATGGCTACACTCACCGGAACCTTACACCTCGAGCATATCTAGCTTGGTTTTTTATACTCACATTCTCAGATGGGGCAAGACGATTATTCTTCTGAACCTAAGGTCCCATCATTGGGTTTGATCCGACCCCCCTAAAAAGTAAGCCTTATTCTTTGTGGATCCATACTACCAATCTGTATCGCCCAGCAGGCGCGCGGAAAATTTTGGTAAAAATAAGAAGAAGAACGGATTTATAATGCTCCAATTTTTGAAAATGCTACAAAGCCACGTAAGCGAACAACAGACATTAATGTAACTCATGTTAGTTTTATATATCAGATTGTATCGTCTATTCATGGAAATAGGTATGTTTTCAGTAGGAAAATAAAAGGGCTAATCGTAACACTAGCATCACGTAGCTTTATTCTATGCAAATGGTGCAATGGAACGGAAACTGTTGCTACTCGAAACGTCGACGTTGAGCATCCGGCAGGCCGCTAGACGCATCAGCACTGATAGTTTGACCATATTGTAGATATGTGGCGGTACGCCGGTGGAGTTACCGTTGAAGAGGATAACAAAGCATTTTGTGCTATATCCGCTTTTCAATAGGGAGCCAGTGAAGACGTCGGAGAACCGGACTAATGTGGTCGCGTCTGTTTATTTCTGACACTACCCGGACGGCATTGTGGAGCATTCGTTGCAGGCGCAGGGGTACGATATAAAGTCGAGGACGTACTACAATACTGGGCATTACTGTAGTCTACTAGAGACATGACAAAGGCTCGGACGACGCATCATTTTGCTGCCTATTCATCATACCGCCGTCGCATTCGGCTAATTTCGCGAAGTTGCCAATTGCAGTCACGCGACAGGGCAGTTATCTGAAAATCGAAACATAGGCAAGTGTCATGGAATACGCCCAGGATTATTAGTCCGACGATAGTATTACAGCATTGTATATGTGTATACAAGGCTTGCATGTGTCTTTGAGACTGAAATATGTTAGTTCGGTTTTGGAATCACTTAATTTGAACCAGTTTCGTAGAACGGCAAGTAAGCGTCGCAGCGTGCTTATGACTTCGGTTGAGTCTTTATGGTCAAAGTCTTTGTAAATTTGGATGTTTTTGGCGTTACCTGCGTGCACGCTGCTGCGATTATCTCGACCACAGGCGCCGTATATATGCTGAAAAGATGTCATCAAAGTGCACTAGGACCAGTTCTGGCCCTAAGGGATCCCAGCTGCACCACTCTCAATTTTCACTGTGGTGCCCGGACAACCCCGGCTTACACGGTTCCCCGGTGTACACCGGTCAGACCGATGGGGAAAGCTTAGCTTAGCAGGCTGCCGACGGGTTTACCAGGTTGCTCGGCCTGACCCCTATATTGGCCCACGTATCTAGTGGCATGGAGGTCCCCCTGAGGGAGGGTCATCCCCTAAGCCTGCTCACAGGTAATATGGCTGACCCGTCATTCCCTCACTTTCCGTTATAGGGTTCTATACCCTATGCCAAGGTCGAAGTTTCCTAACGGAAGGATCCGTTTTCGAAGGAATCCCATGAGCCGAGGGATTATTCCAAGAACCCTAGGCCCTTAATAAGTAGAGGAGCGTTTGCGTTACATTAGTTCAACTTAAGGTGGGACACGCTGGGCCTACCCGGGCTAAAATATACATATGTATTCAGGAAAACGGATGGACCTTGGTATTAAGCGTTCAAGAACTTGTACCAAGACTTGTTACTGATAGGGGTCGGACGAGGTGCGGGCGCGAGCAGGGCTAGGGGAGCGCCGCGGATAGGCTAAGTCGGTCGTAGTTGGGCCACTACGCTTGGTATGGGGGTGGCCGAAGTTTAGTTATAGCAAAGGCCGAAACAAATACTTGGACAGGGAACCAGGACAGCGTAGCAGGAAAATGGCTTGGCTGGGACGTGCACTATTGGGTAGCGTGCGGGAGGAGGACAATGAGCCTGAATCAAACAACATTAAACGCCTTAGTGGGGTCGTGCATTTCTTCCTGCAACAGAGAACCTGATTTGAGTCACACTATTTAGCCCACCAAATTTCACACGCAAAAATTGTTTATTCCTTGGTTTTCCCTTTTTTCAAACAAAATATATGGGCACACTTCCACAAAACGAAAATGTCACCCCATTGGGTGCATGTAACAATGACATTATTAACATCGAGAGTAATTTAAAACGGCAGAAGTTTGACTCCCCCTTTTTATAGCTTCCTTTGGATAACGAAAGTATGTCTGGCGAGCTCCAATTGAGCTCTTTTCGAAACGCGGAACCCTCAACCCAAAATTTATCACTAAAGCCTTAGCCTGGTTTTCACGTTGAACATGTAAAATCTTGTCCCTTCTTCTAACCCTGAAATTTTTCTAAATGGCCTTGCTCACATCGTAGAGGCGCGGGCGCAGCGCTTACGGGAGCGCTACGCATCCGACGGACACCCCAGCACCCGCAAGGGCTTCCCATATTCCCATGCCTGAGCGTAAAATTTTGAAAACTCTAGGCAACGCCCCGAGTGGGCCTCTTCCACGCGTCCGCAGTAGAAGAGTCCACTCGAGACCACCATAACTCCCCGAATGTGGTTCGCAGATTCCCTTATTAAAAATTTTTGAACGTCGGTATTCCTGAATTATTCTAATTCTAAGTCCTAGGCGTGGCAACCATTGAGCAACTAACTCGAAATTCAACGATGCGACCCCACTAAACTACAAGATATGCTGTAGAACACTTTAAACCATACACCCCCTGGGCTCTAATAATATTTCCAGTCCAGTGGGTGGGGAACCAGACGAGCACGGGTGCACGTTTCCCTTTTTTACAATTTTGTCTGGGTTTTGATTATAATTTTGCCAGAAGCTCAACCCACTCTCCGGAGCGTTCGCGCAGCACTTACGGGAGAGCGGGGTATCCAACGGACACCACAGCACCCTCAAAGGCTGCACCTTGTCCTAGTCTTGCTCAAAAACTCGAAAATCCCTGAACGAAAGGCCTGGGCGGGTCTGCGGGTCTCCTCCGCACGGCTGCATGCCGAAAAGTCCACCCGGGCCAGCAATACGTCAAGAAAGCTAAGGTAAAACGAAAAACGCGATTAAAAGCTCAATGTCGACAACCGCCGAAAAGCCCGACCAATCTTTTGACTACCAACCTCTCGACTGGTCCCAATTTCCAACCGCTCGCTCTCCTTTTATACCTTTAAGCCTTAGCACCCCTCCCCCATTTGGTGCAGATTCTTGTACACTGGTACCGTAGAATCGATAACTTTTAAAACAAAACATAAAGTCGTAAAATAAGCTGTAGAATAAAGCCATACATATACATGCAACGCCTGTACACTGCAGCATTGGTCGGCGAATTAAACTTGTAAAGGCAAACAACGTGCAGTAGCCCGCGAAGAACATTGGTATGCTATGGCCAGTAGCCTAAGTAGCACGTAAACAACAAAACCGTCCGCTGGTCGGTGCGGCGAATTTCTAAGAGGAAAATATAACGGCGCTCAGGGCGCCGTTTTCTCACACGGATATCGGCACATTTTTGCCGATATCTCGTGAACGAAAAACAGCAGGCGGTCGGGGGCAGGACCAGTATCATGCCCTGGCAGACCGGCTGCTGGAGAAATTAAAATTTTGATTGTATCTCCCACGTGAGGCCCGTTAGAGGCCGGTTTTGGTGGACAAAACCCAAAATTTTGGTGTCCCATTTAAGTCTGGAGGATGCTGAGCGGACCAGTGGGGGTGGGCGGCCCCGGTTTACAGCTTAACGGTTAGGGTGGGACCCGATAAGTGTCCCGGGTTCCAAAAATCGGGGACTTTTGGTTATTTTAGGTGCCCTTTAGGAATTAGAAAATCGGGGGCTTAAGAGCCTGTTCGGGGATTCGTAAGTATTTAGGGGGACCAAATTTTTTGACCCGCCGGGACAATTTGACACCCCTAGGAAGTCCTTTATAAGGTTAAGTCAACCCCGTTCCCTAAAATTTAGTAGAAAACCCAAAAATTGAACTTTTAGTGTTGTACCTTAAAATAGTGCCTTGGGAACTTTGTATACAAAATTGCAATTTTCCATGACCGAAATTAGGATTACCCAAACATGACCGGCCCATATATATGAGAATACGAGTTTGTCCAGATAATTTCTGACCGTATGTAAAAACTTATACATGAACTATAAGTATGACAGATATAAAACGTATACTAGTGACCGCTCGGCGTGTGCGCTGGGATCAGACTCAGGGTAACCGGTTTTTTGTTGTGTCACCAAAATTCCTTATTCGTCGGTCCCTGGCCCCTCCGAACGCACACCCGTCCCGTACAACAGATACAACATAATATGCAAAACAGTTTTTATGCATTAATTATTTCATTCGTCATTTTCACGAGGATCAACCGACACCCTTAATCGTTATGCTTTCTTTCGGATTTGGTGCCAAAATCATCCCGGGCACCTGCGGGCGTGGAGTGTGACCTTACGAGTAACACATAAATGAATACAATTGTTTATTTTCATAATCGGTACAATATTACGCACCTATATAAATTCGTAGGGGGATCACACTCCACCGGTGCCCGGTCGTCCCTTCCCTCTGTTCCCTACGAATTTTGATGCGTTCTAAGCGTTTTATCGCTTTCATAAAAATCGGGCTGTTGAATCTCTTAAAAATTTTTGGATTTATTAAACTCCTTACTTAGGGTAAGAGTAGGCCGAGTAGAAGGATGGCTTTGCGTGAAAATTTCGCTGTTAATTCCGTAGATGTACAGCCCGTTATTTGTTTTGACTTGAAAATTTTAAAGATTTTTGTAGAAATTAGAGTAAAATTTAAGAAAATCTCCAAAGACTTTAAGATAATGCGTGGAGGTTTAAGAAACTTAGAAGGACGACTTAGTATTGTATGATATCCATGCACAAGATAACGTCGTCGTTTTTCCCTTATCTTCCCGAAATTTTGAAGTTTTCCCTTATGGGCTATACTGTTAAAATAGGTTGAAATTCATGCGAAATTTCCTTTCTTACGCTATTTCGCGTTGTTCCCCCTATATATACTTATGCCTCATCCTTTACACAAGATACATTGCATTTTTATATAACAACTATATATATGTACATAGTTGAGCGGCACGTACTTCCAAGGGCATAATTGGTATTATGGTCACCCCCAGGAGAGGGTCCGGCTGCCGTGGTGCCTGACCCAGGAGTTCTCTCGACAATTATAAACTATTCCAAGATTGCCAAGCGTCCCAACTCGGCGTCCCTAACTAAACGGCTCACCCACTCATGCAAGTTCCGCCGGCAATAATGGGACACCATCGGTTCGTCAAAGTGTGGCCGTTCCAGCCACTCCATATGTGGCTCGTCCCGTTCCCACGCTTCCGCAATGTGGAACGCGACTGGCCAGGAAGGCATGCAAACGTTATGGAAAGTGTCATGCTGCCGCCGATGATTGGCTATTAGTTGTTTGAGCTAGGCCGTCCAAGACAAAGCGTCCTGGTTGGTGGCAACCCATCGAGGTGCCGGTGGCGCTATGACGATGGCGGTGGTGGCTGCTACTCGGCGGGAGAGTACGCGTAGGTGCCGCTTGAATTAGCGAAAGACGGCGTTCGGCAAGGACGCGTGGAGCTGCTCCATTGGTGCCTTGCGGTAGACGTACTGAAACCCGCCGAGTATAACGATGCAGTTGGTTTGCGGGGTTAAGATGGCATTGGCCAGCTGTAGCAGACGTACCATCGTGGGTCCTCGCCATCCATTGACAATCCACTTGTTGTCGGCGGCCATTTCCAGGATAGGTAGTACCTAGCCATTTCCAGGCTAGGTTTCCTCTGATATGCAGCCGCCCGAGATGGGTTATACGTGCCAGCGTTTGGGTCTTTGCTAGACACGGACGCCCTATTAATCGGCCCCCGAAGTCCGAACGGCCATCTCCCATATTTCACACTCGGCATATCAGGTACATTAGGTTCCTTTGGTTCCCTTAGATCCTCAACTCCTCCTCCCCTCTCACTTCTCTCGGTATCTCGGTTCTCATCACTTCACGCTGACTCCAATTTGGGATATACACATATATCGGTTGGGCAATCATTACTCACAGGGTCACGAGTCACACCCTGCGCGCCAGGGGTCGGAGACAAAATGAAACCGAGCAATGTTCCATTTTATAGTTAATTGGTTCCTTATTACGCCCTACTTCTACTGCGCTAGTTAGTTCGCTGTTATAATTGCGTTGTATTCCCCATTGTAGCCCCACGACCTGGTCGCTTAAGGCAATGTTCGTGCTGGTGTTCTGTTCGTTTGCAATGTTCAATTGATATGGGGTTGGTTCAGGTTCAAATTCGTCTTGACCTTCATTTTCCCCTTCAAGGTTTGGGTCCTCGTACGTGTATATGGCGCTGTCTCTAGTGAGCTCGGGGTCAGCTGCTCGAGCTACTGACGTAACTCCTGCATTGCGGCGTCCCGTTCATTTTGACTCGTGGGCGCCGGCGAAGGCCTTGCTCTTGGGGCTGCCCCTACTTGATTATCGTTGTTCCAGCCGTTACTAGGTGTGCGGTACAAGAGAATTAAATTGATTGCAGTGGTGAAACTGCGTACGATTTGGGTGGGGCCGTAATTTGACTATAAAGGTAAAGCAAACCCTTAGGTGGGAAGCAGGGCTAATGCGACAGAGAAACGGTAGGGCGATCGCGAGTAAGATGGGACGGCGGCGTGCAAAAATGGGACGGACACTTAGGTCAAACAGTATTGAACATACCTTAGAGGGACCTGCGTTTTCGTGCAACATGGTGTGCCTTGTTAAAATCAAACTATTTCGCCTACCCAAGTTAACACGCAAAAATCTTTTATTTCTTGGTTTTCCCTTTTTTCTTGGCACAATAAAACATAAGCACGCTTTTATAAAAACGAAAATAGTACCCACTTGGGTGTACAGAACAATGGCGTTATTTATATCAAATGTGGGCCAGGACCCAGCCCACGCGAGAGGTCCTTGGCTCAAACTATGCAGGCGCGAGCATTTGAAAACGACCAAACTTTGCAATCCTTTTTCGTTGCAACTCCCGATGGATGACGAAATGATCCAGGTGAGCTCCAATTGGGCTCTTTTCGAAACGCGGAACCCTCAACCTAAAATTTATCATTTAGGTCTGAGCCTTCAGGTTGCCCTCACATCAGTCCTGTAAACATAAGTCTACTTTCTTAGTACCAACTAAATTTTCCTTTGATTTAATTTGTCAGAACGCAGAAGCGCGGGCGCAGCACTTACGGGGGCGCGAGGTATCCCTCGGACACCCCAGCACCCGCAAGGGCTGTCCCTGTTTCCTATACCTAAGCACGAAAACTTGGAAACTCCACCAGACGCTCGCGCGGGCCTCTTCCACGCGTCCGCAGTCGGAGAGTCCACCCGAGCCAAACACGACTCCAAATGTAACCTTCAATTTCCCCTTGGACGAAATTCTTGATGCAGCCTTCAAAGATAAAATTTTTTTGAACGACGATGCCCTAAGAATTTTCTAAACCCTAGACGTTGTAACTGACAAACACGTAACCCGAAATTTGACTATGCGGCCTGCTTCAAACAGCATAATATCCTCTAGAAATACTGTAAACGCTTCGCCCCACTGGGGACTAACAATAATTGCCCCAGGGGTGGGGAACCAGTCGAGCACAGGGATCCCCTTTTAATCACAATTTTGTCTCGATTTTGACCACATTTTTTGCCCCATGTTCAACCCACTCTCCACAGCGCGAGCACAACACTTACGGGAGCGCGAGGTATTCGACAGCCACCCCAGCACCCGCAACGGCTGTCCCTTGTCCTAAGCTTGAGGAAAATCAAACAACGAAAAGCCTCGGGCGGGCCTCTTCCACACGGCTGCATGCCGAAGAGCCCACCCGGGCGCAAAGAACGAAAAGTCAAGCTAAAAGAAAAATACAACTTGGCGAAAACCGCCAAAAACACGACCAAATTTGTTGGTGAAGATCTCGACTGGTCCCGCTCCGAGTCGCGCTGTCTTCTTTTATACTGACTGTGGCCCCTTCCCCCCTTTTCACTCTACCATATCCTACAAACGCGAACTTTTCAAATCTAAAAATATATACATATGCAACAATAAAGCTACAGCAAGCAAAACAACTAAGACAGCCAGACCTACCAAAACTGCTCTGTAAACAATATATATACATACGTGCTTTCACCGGCCCCTAGTAGATGTAGATACAATGTAGATGGTCAGCAGCAGCGCTGACTTGGCCGATGTGTGCCAAAAGAGACAAAACCGCCCGCTGGTCGGTGCGGCAAAATTTTAAGAGCAAAATATGCTGGCGCTCAGGGCGCTGGTCTCTCATAGGGACATCGGCACATTTTTGCCGATATCTCGTGAACGAAAAACAGCAGGCGGTCGGGGTAGTACCAGAATCATACCCTGGCAGACCGGCTGCTGGAGAAATTTAAATTTTGATTGTATCTCCCACGTGAGGCCCGTTAGAGGCCATTTTAAGCGAGCAAAACCCAAAATTTTGAGGCTCGTTTTCAGTTTAAGGGGTCCTGAGCGGACCCGTGGGGGTGATTGGTCCCGGTTTTCAGCTAAACGCTTAGGCTGGGGCCCGATAAGTGTCCCGGGCTCCAAAAATCGGGGAATTGTAATTATTTTGGGTGCCCTTTTAGGCGCGGAAGATCGGCGACTTAAGCGCCTGTTTGGAGATCCGTAAGTACTTAGGGGAACCAAAATTTTTTGACCCGCCAGGCCAATTTGACACCCTTAGAGAGTTCTTAAGATGATTTAGTCACCTCCGTCCCCCTTTTAGTAGAAACCCCAATAATTGAATTTTTTGTGCCGCACTCTAAAACAGTGTCTTAGAAAGTTGGTATCCGAAATTTCAGTTGCTTTTAGACCGAAATTTTGTTTATTTGAACCTGATCGGCCTGAGTATCGGAAGTTTGAAGTCATCCTGACAAATTCCTCATCCTCTATATATGTACACATAGGTAATACAGATAGCATACATTACGAATACTAAACACTTGCTAGTAACCGCTCGGCGTGTGCGCTGGGATCAGACTCAGGGTGGTCATTCTTTCCCTGTCTCGCCAAAACTTCCTGTAATGTCCGTTGGACCCCGGCCTCTCCGAGCGCACACCCGTCCTTTACAACAGATATAATACAATATACAAAACATTTTACCAATTCAGTTTCACGGGCATTGACCAGACACCCCTGGCCATGATACCTTTCTCTTGCGTTCGGCCCCAAAATCATCCCGGGCACCTTCGGGTGGTGGAGTGTGGCCTGACAAGCATAACACAAATGGAATGCAATTGTATATTTTTTTGTATACAATACTACGCAATTATCAATTCATACGGAGGCCCCACTCCACCTGTATCCGGTCGTCCATTCCCTTTATTCCCTACAATTTTAGTGTAGTTTAAGTATTTTATCATTAAAAATTGGGCTGTTACAATGTAGGTGGTCTACAAAAATTAGTGAAATAATACATCATTACCAAAAGGTGCAAATTCGTTTTACATAAAAGACATTTTTGTCAAAAAAGCCGATTTTAGACATTATATTTGAGAATATTTAGTGATAGCAACTATGAGCATCGATATGTCGGCGATACTATTGGGCTAGAACCAGCATATTTTATTTATTTAGTGATTTGATAGTTTAGCAATATTTGAGCAGTGTAAACAACCGCAGTGCACGTGCCGAATTCGATGGGGGTTAAGAAAAAGGGACGTTACTCATTCACGTGTCGGACCTACGCTCAACCGAAATCTACAACCCTAGAAAGTTCGCATCTCCTTTCCACGGAAATGTTTAGCAGCAAATAGTGAGCTTTAGTTATATAGTTTTAGTCTACTAAATTATATGCTAATATAAAAAACCAAATTAGTAACGACACAAGCAACTTAGCGTGGATATATATTTGAAATATCAACACATACATCAGTGATCTACGTCAGCCAAAAAAAGATTAACAAATTAGCGTTTATAGCATGAGTTAAGCAGAGAATAAGACATTTCCACGAATACATTAGTAGATACGTATAGTAACTATAGATTTTCATAGGTGTCGTTACGGGTTATGAAGGGGTCTCCCAAAGCCAACAGACTTTCGACAATTATGGGTGTTTCAGTTTATATATTCCACTTTCATTGACTCATGACACCACCATTTTAGTTGATTATACATAAAACATTGTCATTTTAAACGTGACACGTTTCATACATAACGACCCATCCATATGTTATACCACTTCGCGGTATCAGTTATTTATCGTTAGCCGTCGTGACACATAAGCTAAACTTGATTGTAATTTTTCTTTTCTATCCGGTTTAACCTGTTTCAATATTCTAACGAAGACATATGTAATACTTTCATGGATATTTGTCTTCTTAAATTTTTAATAATCAGAAATATATATTAAATCATTATGCAAAAACCACAATTTTACAACCATGATATTAAGCGAGTATTTTTCAGTGCGTTAAATATTTAGTACCAAATAGGAGAATTATAATTTTTTATATAGTATGAAGAAATAAATATTCTCGGTGGCTGCGTCTGCGTTACCTGAATGACCACCGATAATGATATTAGGCTTGAGGACCAAGGTGCAAAATCCGAATATATTCTGAGCTTTTCTAGTTTAAATGGTTTTGATACTCTTCAATTTCGAATATTTATATGCTTATATGCATTATTAGTAAACATCGTTTTGATACAATTTACCTCGCAATACTAACATTGTTACTTTGTTTACTATCTTGTTCATAAATTTTCAGTTTAACAACGGGTATTAAAATTTTTTCAGCGGAACTTGTATTGTTGATCCAATTTGAGCCGATCCCTAGTTACCAGTGCTTTCGTTTTTACACCCAAGGGTGCTGGTCACCTATTAAGACACATTTATTTTTCCTTACGCTCGCAGTAATCTACCCTAGGATCCTATGGTTCTAAGCGTCAAAAGCGCTGTGCACCCATAAAACATCATTATCTTACCCCTAGGGCTAGCGCTGTGGCGCGTACATTTTATGCAGTTATACCGCTATTGCATTACTCGTCATTTCATTTTAGGAGATTTGTACATAGACATAGTTTTAGCGCTCTGATGCAATTTGTCTTTATCCTATACTAATATTGTATATGAAACAGGTAATACGTTTTATCCATTGGATAGGACTTAAATGGTAACAAAACGTTACAGCGTGTATCGTTTCGCAACGTACAAACTTTGCCCCAACGCATGAAAGTGCCTCTAGCTCCATACCCTGTCTTAACTCGGGCCGCTTTGCTGAGTTAAGACAGAGCATGGACGCCTTCAGAGCTAATGCAGCTCACCTTCCCCTTTTCATCGATGGATTATGAATAAGAGGTGAAAGTAAAGGCAACGTTTTCTAATTACTATACTTCAAAAATTTACATAAAAATTTCGGTTAATAATAATAATAATAAAGAAACATTTATAAAGCGCCCTTTTCGCCGGAGCGTTACAAAAGCGCTGACAAATTACACATAAGAAAACACAAACAAGGAATGTACAAACCACTAATACATAGATAATTGAAATATTCAGAACAGGTACAGTGACAATACCGTTTCGTTTTTTACATATATACATTTTAATACACACAATCAAACAAGATCTAAGCACTGATGAATTGTCATTGACGAGGAAATAAGTGAGTTTTAAGTTTAGATTTGAACGCAAATAGTGTTAATTCAGAGTCCCTTAATGATCGCGGTAATGTGTTCCATAGTGAGGGCGCTTGAAAGGCGAATGTTTTTGTTCGTGTGCCATGTGTTTGGAGTAAACGTTCACTCGATAGCCGCGGTGTCGCTGCTGAGTGCAACATGTTGGCCAAGTATTTGGGTTCATTTGAAGCCAACACATTGTTGATTGGTTAACAAAGGCTACTGATTGTTACTCGAACACATTTTGATAGTAATATTTTTTAAATAAATATTTCGATATTAAAATTAGATCTTTACATTTGCTAC
Organism: Trileptium ribeirensis; assembly: GCA_030248225.1. Lineage (NCBI taxonomy): Eukaryota > Metazoa > Nematoda > Enoplea > Enoplida > Thoracostomopsidae > Trileptium > Trileptium ribeirensis. The sequence continues at coordinate 61,687 of JASANE010016902.1, forward strand.
TACGTTTCGATGCAAATCTAAATTAATCTGTTAACGGGTCTACTCGGGCACACTGTGGCAGTATAATATTTTGTAAATGTCTTCGGAAAAAGTTTACTAAGAAATTTTAATCTGAGTTTTGTGCTAGCCTACACGGGCACTGAAAATACTTTAGAAATTCTACGCAAAATCTTTCAACAAATTATTAAAATACTACGGACTCGCTACACGAGCTCGCTGTAGTCCAAGGATATTTCCCTCCTTTCTAGTTGATATTTGTAAAACTATAACGCTTAGTTATCTTCACAGCTCAATAAACTTTGTATAAAGTTTCACTCTTTAAGACCATGGGTAGGCAACTTCACATTTTTAGAATTCAAATTTTATACAACACTTTAACTTATCATCAAAATCTACTTTTTCTAAAATTTATTTTTCACTCAACCTAAAACCATGCCTCGTTATGCGAACTCGCCAAGGTATACTTAAGCGTGGACGGCACGATTACTCGAGTTTGCCAACGCTGATCAAATTGCTTAAGTCTAGCTTTAAATTTAACTAGACCAATCCTTAGGTCTTTCTAATATCAAAATTCATTACACAGAGCTCGTCTCTTGGGCTCGCCAGGGTATAATTATTAGTAGCACGAATACTCGATTTCGCTAATTAAATTTCACTTTGTACCAAATAAACTATTTCAAGTTCGCTATGGCTCAAAGGTGCCGAGTGCACGGAGTCAAACCAAGCTACATTCACAACTTTTGTCTATTGTAAACTTACTTTTCCCTAGTTTTCTCAATACTTGCACACCACAAATGGCTCAATCCAAATAGTACAAAAGTGGCGGCTGTTAATCAGTCTAAGCTAATTAGGTAGTTAGTTGCCTTACTACACACGGCCAAATCAGCATTTGTTGTAACGGTTATATGATCCAGACACAACCTTGATATCCCTGCCCGGGACAATGACATGTCTACCACTGGGAACTCGCGCAACTCTCATTCAGTGATAAAGGGTATCTCCGACCGCTGGTAGACCGGTCCATCCCCTTTGGTGGCTCCTTTCCCCTTATTCTTGTTTCTACCTATATTTTCGGGTAACACTCGAACTTGCTCTGCTTTCACCCCTTTCCCTTTGGCCACCATTGGAGATGTCGGTTACGTTTTGGGTAAGAAACGTGCCGCGGAGAAGGCCGATAAGCTCACAGTGCGTACTTTATGCTATATATGTCTTAGGCGTAGTCTTACTTCAAGCTAACCTGATGAACCTCGTTAATCTGTGTTTTTAACCCAATTGCATTCAGTTCTAGGTGGAAGAACAGGTGAATAGACTTGCTGGTGCGTTACACCAGACTACTTACTAGCAATGTATAATCTTACCTGCGCGATATTTCTGCGTCGCTAAAATAACAAGAACCTGCTTGCGAAAGGCGAAGAAGAAGTCATTAGCGGATAACAATTCAAAATTCAAAAATTATACACCTCGTTGTCGTTTGAGCCCAATAGTCGCGACGTGCAACGACACGAACATTCTCAAGGCGCCTATCTATATGATTTCTGATATCGCGCCAGCCACCATCACAACTTCCAGCCAACGCCGCGACAATCAAGATAGTGCAACGACGGTTGACAAAACATCTCACGACGGCTCAACAGTCAGGATTTAGCTGATGGGCACAAACGAACGCGCCGACAGCGATGGTTTCATTAATGTCAATCGACGTTATCGAGATCGCAAACGATCAAACCTCAACCAGAGTATTCACAAGCACCAACAACGAAAACAGTAGAGTCGCCGCATCACAATCAAGCAGTCGGCCAAAAACGAGTCGCGCAACCGCAAAATTCAACTGCTACACACCCAGCGTGTCTACGACCGGGAAAACCTGGAGTCGCATTTCAACCTGGAAAACCGGGGTGACCGGCAATTTGACTGAAATGCCGTTTGAACATTGATGAATTATTGTTGATTAAAATTTAACAGGCCCTGGGCTATGCTGGATCGTTTACAATTTTGTAATTTAGCCTAAAAATTCTTACGGGACGGTATTTGATCAATTGTAATGCTGCGTAAAACTATTCTTAACAACGCTCAGCAATTAAAATCTAGCTAAATATACATGCGGCTGAGAAAATTTTGTCCCAGGGGTGTGCGCGTGCAAAAATTTTGAATCCATGGGTACCGCAAAACTTTTCTCTTTTGTCATCCACACGTACTATCTAACCAGACATTTAAAAAAAAGGTTTGCAGCTTAAAAATATTGCAGATTCCTTTAGATACACGTCTCATGAACTTTACCATCGCTTAGTAGTAATTTCGGCAGCGATAAAGAAAGTGGGAGTACGTCGAAAATAAGTTTCTCGGTGTGCAGGTTCAAGCAATTTTGTTAGTGAAAATAACGAGTTAATCAATGAAATCAGGTGTAAATGAAAAACAGGGAAGAACGAATCTCTACGAAATCACGACAGTCATTTTCCCGAAAGATGTAGGAATATTTCGTTGAAAACATGAGAATTAATGGTTGAGACCTGTAATGTGCTGTGGCTTCAAGTTTGGATACGGATTTGTGCTAATTTTCATGAGTACATAACCGGAAATTTAATCATCGGGAATGGGGAAAATGACTTTCGGGATTCCGTAGACACCCGGACGATGCTCGGCGACACAACAATTCGTCCATAACTGTCGCATCCGGGCCGATTTCACCAGATGTTCTAGCGAAACCAAAACGGCGGGCTCACCTTCTTGTCCGTCGCTTTTGATCTAACTTCAGCGACGTTAAGCTTCAAAGCCTCATGGCCAAGCAAAGAGTGGTACCTCTATATATCTTCAAACTTCAAACAAAAGCAGGTGATGCACCTCTCCACATAGTTATTGCACGTAGCCCTACTTCCCTCCGCGACTCACTCTTCCTTTTGGCCATCGGGAGTCGAGTATCGCCGCTTTATTATTGGCGACGCTGCCAGAGCTCGGCTTAATTTCCCGACCTAGTGCCGTGCCCTCGACCAACCTGACCGTCACGCAAACCATGTCCACGCCAGCACTACTGTAGCTGCACAAACAGTGGCCAACGCAATCCACAACTCTTCTGCACCGAGAGAGACAGAGCCTCTGCGACCACCAATTATCCTCAAAATAAGCGCCGCTGATCTCTGATCAAATCGCAATACGGATGACTGTGACATTGGTACCAAGAGTAACATTACGGCATTAAACAATAGCTATCCAGGCAATTCAAACGACATGCCGAGCTCGCTAATTTTGGACTATTGAATGCTCGATCAGTCAATAAGTCGGCGCTTATAAGGCTCACAATGGTGGATAATAGCCTCGTCCTTCTTGCTCTAACAGAAACGTGGATGCAAGATTCACATGCAGTAGCTCTCAAAGAATGCGCACTAGATATGTTCCGCGTTACGACTTGGCCTCGATCAAAAAGTCGTGTGAGGGGCACTGCTGTGTTAGTACATCTATCCCCGCGGTATAGTCATATCAGGAGATTGCAGAAATGATTTTCGCCAGTTTTAAATTTATAATCGGGACTGTATCATTTACTGGCTCCCTGATATTCACACTAACAATATACCGACCATCGAGTCGTTCCCAGAATGCATTCTACAGGGACTTTGTCGCGATTTTATCTTTTCTCTCTTACTCGTCTGATGTACTAGTCATGGGCGACTTCAACTTGTCTGTGATAGACAATGAGTTCACATCTCTAATTGAGTCATTCGACTACGCAGCATGTCACTGAGATAACTAACGACCGCGAGAATGTACTCAGCTTGGTACTTCCTTACTCGAGCAGTGATCTTGCATCAGCTGTCTCAGTTGTTAAACTGTAATTTCGGATCATAATGTAATAGTCGTCAAATTCCGCCGCCAGTTACGTTCCAGACCAGCTAATTGATAAGATAATTGAATATCGCCAATGGTACCGACTCAAATTTGAGGCGTTCCGCTCAGACCTGACGTTTTGCTGCCACAGACTTACGGCGTGCACATCAGGGAGTAAGCGGCATTCCGGTTTCGGCGAAAATCGTGTTCCGGTTGCGGTTCCGGCAAAGGGCAAAAACCATACCGGAACCGGAATTCCGGCTAAAAAAATTTGTTTAACTCAGCAATTTACAGTGTGAAACGTAATTAGAACACATAATTTCAGCTGGAATTGCTATACTAACCTGCAGCAGTTTATTAACAAAACAAAGCCAGGTCAATGCTTGTAGCAGCTATTTTACATTCAGAAGTCTGCGTAGTAAATTAGATTTAAACCGGTCCAACTCGGTAACAGAGTATATATGGATTATATAGAAGTACTTAGTTGTAAGCTTGGCTAACACAAATTGCGTCAAGAACAGGCCAGTGCGCTTGCAAACTTTGTAAATCAGTCTACATTGAAATAAAGTAACGTTACCTGCAACCCAGCCAGAAACTGCTTCATTGTCAATGAACTGTATTCAATGAAACTGTGCGAGCAGTATAACAGTTGGTCTCATTTATAGCATTGTGATTAGAAAGTTATCATCATTATCATCTAACTGACGGATACTGGTTGTACAACGCTGCATAAACAGTGTCCCTGACCACTGATCAGAAAATTATAGTATATATACCTTCTATTATTTTATCTTAGAACCATATAAACCAAAAATGTCAAGCTTCCTACAGAATAACATGCAACAAACGTTTTTATAGTACAGGGAGGCGACTGGAAACACAGCGAAAGTGTTTATTCTACGCTCCATGCGTTATAAGCACATTCATTTTGACGCAATATACGCAAGGATGTATAGTGGAAGGCATTTTTTGCTCTGGGGTCTACAAACCGATATATTGATCGATAAATAAACATTATTTAGCTTCCTCAGTCTCTTTAAAGTTCCAGGAAGGCAATAATGACATCACGATACAGTAAGTTTATTGTAAAAGTTATTTTTAACACATTTTATATCCACTGTACCTGCATTTCTTCCTTCATCTACATTACAATATATAGATTTCGAAGACCAGGTTCCGGATCCGGTTTAAATGGGCGGTTCCGGTTGCTGGTTTCGGTTCTGGTAAATTTCGGTTCCGGTTATTGCCTGGTGCTCATATAACGATCAAACTACACACTTCTATGAAATGCTTCAGCAAGTGGTCGATTGTCATGCACCACTACGCCGCAAAATGGCACGCGATAGATCGGAATCGCCCTGGTTTGACACAGAGTGTCGCCGGTCTAAAGCGTCAAATAGGCGAATGTCACATATGGCGTAAAACAAAAACACCCGAAAGCCGCTCCTGCTACAGTATGGATAGGTCAAGGTTTCGCGACCTATGTCACAAGAAGTCTCATGAAGAATCCCTTGTCAATCACTAGCCAGGAAAAAGATCTTGGTGTTATGTGCGAAACGTTGAAATTCTCCGAACATTGTTCCATGGTCGCTGCGAGGGCCCACGATCATTTTCATCATTCGCACAACTATCTTGCATTGGACCAAGTCGATCTGGTTGCATCTTTATCGTTCGTTGATTCGTCCACATGTCGAATACGCTGTGACAGTGTGGTGCCCACACTACGAGAGAGATATTGAGATTATCGAGAAAGTGCAGCGTCATGCCACAAAGTTATTGCCGTCGATCCGCCATATGAGCTATTCCGACCGCCTCAAGTTTCTTGGTCTTCAAACACTGTCTACACGTCGTCTTTGTAACGACTTAATACTTTTCTACAGAATGATACACGAAGGTGTTGATCTCGAATTGTCGAAATTTTTCGCCATCGGTTATGCTGGCAACCGTGGCCACGACTTGAAATTACAAACAATCGACATACCTCGCTTGGATGTCCGAAAACACTTTCTCCCACCGAATTGTACGATCTTGGAATGACCTCCCCGCGGAGGTAGTTTGGGCACCATCGTTATTGTCGTTCAAACACCGGCTCCACGCGTCAAATAAATTGCCTATTTAATTTGTTGTTATTTGCTTTTCAACAACACTGGTCTCGCCTCATGCGAGGCTAAATCGACCTCCAAGGAACCCCCAACTGCTCAAACGAAACGTCAAACTTCATCAATGCAGTTTCCGCATCATGGCAATCTGATCGAGCAGTTGCAGGGAATAACCGGAAGAGTAAAACACATGACGGAAGAAATGCTTGCCTGACGCTTCAGAAGTGGTCGTCCCAAATAGCGTTATCCAAATTCAGATGTCTATTGATTGCTTAATGGACGAACATTCTGAAGATCTTCGAAGCCTCGCAATGGCGAGGCCGGATTACGTGAAAAGAGAAAAAAATGGAGTGAATTAGTCATCAAATACATTGAACTTGTGGAGCCTGTGCTTGAATGACGCTATCGAAGGGGCTGCCACGACTTCTTCCGGCAGTGAATTCCAAGAGGTAAGGACTCTGAGAGAGAAAAAGTATGGCGGCAGTTTAGGCACGGGATGTCAAGAGCGACCAGTTTGAAGGGGTGCCCACGAGTTATTGATGGTCCGGCTTTGAAGAATGGTAAATGTCACAGTCGACGTGTCCATGAAGAAGTTTGTAAACGTATATGAGGTCACTGCGCTCACGGCGTTATCGGAGTGAGTGAATGCCAAGGAAACGTAGGCGGTTATCGTAATCCCATCTTCGAATGAATGGCACAAGTTTCGTGGCGCGCTGTTGGACTTTCTCCAGAACGTCGATGTCACGTTTGTGGTATAGGCACCATGAGTTAACAGCATATTCGAGATACGGCCGAATGAGTGAGCGGTAAAGGTGTAGCCAAATGTGTTTATTCCAATTGGTTATCGTACGACGGACTATACGGATAACGTTGTCGGCTTGTTGTGCAACTTTGGCGCAGTGGAGGGAAACCTTCAAGAAATGAAGGTATAATAGATTTAAAATGCATTAAAAATAACTTTTACATTAAAGTTAATGTATTGCGATGGTATTATTGTTTTTCTGAAACTTTAAACACTGAGGAAGCTAATAATATTTATTTATCGATCAAATATGTCGGTTTTTGGACATTCAGAGCACAAAATGTCTTCCACTATACACCATTGCGTATACTGCGTCAAATCGAGTGTGCTTACAAAGCTTGGACCGTAGAATACACACTTTTGCTCTGTCTCCAGTCGCCTCCCTTTACTACACATACGTTTGTTGCATGTTCTTCTGTAGGAAACTTAAAATTATTGGTTTATATGATTCTAAGAGAAAATAATAGATAGAAGATAATTTTCTGATCAGTGGTCAGAGACACTGTTTAGGCTAGCGTTGGACAAACAGTGCCCGTCAGTTAGATCATAATGATGATAACTTTCTAATCAGAATGATATAAAAATGAGACACTGTGATACAGCTCGCACAGTTTCAATAAATACAGTTCATTGCCAAGAAAGCAGTTTCTAGCTGCGTTGCAGATAATGTTAGTTTACTTCAATTTAGACTGATTTACCAAGTTTACAAGCGCACTGGCGGGTGCTTGACGCAATTAATGTTAGCCAAGCATACCCTAAGTACTTCTGCGTAACCCATACTCTGTTACCGAGTTGGACCGGTTTAATTCAAACGTATCCCACAGACTTCTGGATGTGTAAAATAGCTGCTACGAGCATCGACCTGGCTTTGATTTAACAAACTCCTGCAGGTTATTATGAAAAATTCCTGCTCAAATTATGTGCCCTACTTACGTTTCCCATGGCAAATTGGTTTGTTAATCTTTTCTTTTGCTTGATTGTATTGGACCTTGATCATTGTATAATATATTACATATGTTTGGATTACAGGATGAAGCAAAAAACGTGGAAAATTTTAAACAAAATTTTTAAACCGGAATTCCGGTTCCGGTACGGTTTTCACCGGAACCGCAACCGGAACACGATTTTCGCCGGAACCGGAATTCCGGTTACTCCCTGAGCAGTTGGTATCGTTCTTCTTAAAGGGAGAATGGTACGTTAAGAAACTGAACTGTTATTGGCAAGCTCGCTCGAGCCACGTGCCAAATACAAAGAAGTGGTCCGTCATAAACTCAATTCTGTTTAACAAGCAGCATTCCACGATTGCTCCAGACTGTGCCGACAGTATTGTGGGTTACTTTGCTGACAAGATTTTTACTATCAGGTCCAGCTTCCCCCCGGCGATTCAATTTCTTTACAGTTCACCAGCCATCGCATACTCGCAACTCCGTCTAACTGCAGTGGACGAAGATGAATTGCGCCAACTGATAACATCAAACAATAGGAAATACTGGTCATTGGATCCCCTTCCACCAGTCTATATCAAAGAATATATTGATGAGCTGTGCACCATAATCGCTGCTGTCATAAACGATTCTATTAACAACAACGAGATGCCAGACCGCGAAAAACTCGCCATCGTGGCACCTAAATTTAAAAAACCAGGTGCCGACATCTACGACATGAACAATTTTCGACCTGTCTCTAATCTGTTATTTCTCTCAAAGATGATTGAGCCGGTTATTTTCGTCCAGCTCTCCAAGCATTTTAACAATAACGATCTCTTACCAAAATTCCAGCTTGCCTTCAGGAAAGGCCGGCCATTCCACTGAAACGGTTCTTGAGGAAATCTGCAGCGACATTAAGAATAACATGAACAAAGGGCGAACTCACCGTTATTCTGATATCGCTAGATCTCTCGTCAGCTTTCGATACTGTCGACCATAATATACTCATGCAACGTCTCTGCGACATCGGCGTAGCACAGGCATCTCTACAGTGGGTCGTGTTTTACCTTACCGGATGCCGTTACAGGTCCGAATTGAAAACTAGCGGTTCACCCAGAAGGATCTGCCCTGCGGAGTTCTTCAAGGCAGCGTCCTTGGACAACTTCTGTTCAGCATATATACAGCGCGTGTCGTCGAGCTAATCACGGCAGCTTGCTTTTAGTCACACTGTTACGCAGATGATATCGAAATTTATAAAGACATCGACCCAAAGATAACCAAACTCATAAGCACACCGCAACGCTTATTTGCCGTTCTTGGAAACTGGTTTTATAACAATAAGCTAAAATTAAATGATTCAAAAACCGACCTAATATACTTCAGTCGTAAAAACACATGCAAGCCATTTCTACACATTGATAATCCCGTAATACAACCCTCGGACTATGTAAAGATCCTGGGTGTATTCCATGACAGTCGCTTATGTTTCGACCCTCAGATAACTGCTCTCTCCTGGGGCTGCACCTGGCAACTTCTCGAAAATAGCCGAACCGAATGCGGCGGCTGATTGATGAACAGACAGCAAGATGCGTCATCCGAGCATTTGTCATATCTAGACTAGACTACTGTAATGCCCTGTATTGCAGTATGTCCTCGTTTCATATCGTTCAACTCCGACGTCTGCTCCACAATGCAGCCCGGATAGTGTCACAAACAAGCATACGCGAACTCATTACTCTGATTCTCCGATGACTCAACTGGCTGCCTGTTGAAATGTGGATACAGTACAAAATGCTCGTCATCCTCTTCAACGCCATATGAACCGGCGCACCGTCATATATCTCCGATATGGTGACACTATCAGTGCTGCCACGCTTAGTGGCCTGCCGCTTACTCAACGTCGCCGTTTTGCGCAGTAACAGCTTCAGCTCCCTTGCATCACTTCCATGGAATAACCTGCCATCAAGCCTCCTTGATCCTAGTATATATTACAATTGCAAAATTTAAATCTCGACTGAAAACGTTGCTATTTCCTGAAATAGACGATACAATATGGTGTATATAGTATTAACCTTACTTGTGTTATACCGTGTTGTTCGCCTAGGTGCCTTTGTAACATTTTCAATGGAATTGGCGCATTATAAATCCATTATTATTCTTATTATTAAGTTATGTACGTTATTTGAATTAGTCCTTGGGAGTAGTGGGTTTTAACCCAATTGCATTCAGGTTTATATAATTATGTCTGTTAGTAATATTAATGATCAATTTGTGAATGATGGTGCTGAATTTGGAGACTCCAGCCGCAAGTCTCTTCGGTCATCCGCGCCAGAACCTACGCCTGATATATTGTGCTACAACCCAAGCTGTACCACAAAAATAATCAACACTGAATATGGTGATCCTGCCATTCCATGTTCATTCTGCGAAAGGACATTTCACAAAAAGTGCGCCGGGATATCTTCTCAAACAGCAGCTGATCTTCTGAAGCCAAACACTCAGGTTATGTGGAACTGTAGTCATTGTAGCCCTAAGGTTCAGAACTTACTTAAAGGTGTCCAGATGAACCATGCAAAAATTGAAACACTTACTAAACGTGTTGAAAAGCTGGAAACTACACAATCGCAGTGTGCAAACAACGGTATAACTGGTATTCAGGTAGCCTCGGAAATTCGTGAAATTGAACTGTGTAAGTCTAATATCATGCTATTTAATCCTCCTGAGCCAGATAGCACGGATCCCCAGGCTCGCAAAGATATGGATAAAACTAAAGTTCTGAATCTTGTGGATACAATGAAACTTCGCTCTTCTAATATTAATATAAAGTATTTGGTACGTATAGGCAAAAAAGTTGATGTTACTAATAATGGAGAAGTTAAGCCACGGCCACTCAAAGTCGTGTTTGAATCTGAAGTTGAGAAACGACTCGTACTGCAAAATGCAAAATACTTAAATGGATCTGAGTTCCATAACGTGTCAGTAAAGCCTGATCTAACGAAATTCCAGTTAGAGGCAGACCGCAAGCTCCGAGAAGAAGTGAAAGCAGAAATCAATAAAGGTAAATTTGCTACTATACGTGGCGGTCGATTGTCACGCAGAAAACAGCTTGAATCTGGTGGAGCAACCGTGGCCCCTTTAGGCGCAACCAGCGTTCCAGTAACTCATCAGACCCCATCCACCCACTAGTATGTTCAGCCACCGCTTCTAAAAACAATCTTGATTATATGTTATCTTGTAATACTAATAATGTTTTATTTTGAAAATACGAACACTGCTTTATGTACCAATACGAACAATGCTATATGTTGTAATACGAGTACTGTCAATAATTCTTATAATGCGAACAATATTACGTTTTGTAACGTGAACAATGTCGGTTCGGCAGTTAAACTGCTTACGTCTTCTAACTTGAACAATAGAAATTGCGATACTTTGTATCATTGTAGCGTTAACACTAGATCTGTCTTTAAACATAAACGCTATTCAGCAGGGAGTAACCGGAATTCCGGTTCCGGCGAAAATCGTGTTCCGGTTGCGGTTCCTGCAAAGGGCAAAAACCATACCGGAACCGGAATTCCGGTTTAAAAATTTTGTTTGAAATTTTCCACGTTTTTTGCTTCATCCTATAATCCAAACATATGTAATATATATTGATGATCATATATAATGATCAAGCTCCAATACAACCGAGCAAAAGAAAAGATTAACTAACCAATTTGTCGTGTGAAACGTAAGTAGGGCACATAATTTGAGCAGGAATTTTTCATAATAACCTGCAGGAGTTTGTTAAATCAAAGCCAGGTCAATGCTTGTAACAGCTATTTTACACATCCAGAAGTCTGTGGGATACGTTGTAATTAAACCGGTCCAACTCGGTAACAGAGTATGGCTTACGCAGAAGTACTTAGGGTATGCTTGGCTAACATAAATTGCTTCAAGCACCCGCCAGTGCGCTTGTAAACTTGGTAAATCAGTCTAAATTGAAGTAAACTAACGTTATCTGCAACGAAGCTAGAAACTGCTTTCTTGGCGATGAACTGTATTTATTGAAACTGTGCGAGCTGCATCATAGTGTGTCTGATTTATAGCATTCTGATTAGAAAGTTATAATCATTATGATCTAACTGACGGGCACTGTTTGTTGTCCAACGCTAGCCTAAACAATACCTCTGGCCCCTGATCAGAAAATTACATTCTATCTATTATTTTCTCTTAGATACATTCTATCTATTATTTTCTCTTAGATTCATATAAACCAATAATTTTAAGTTTCCTACAGAAGAACATATAACAAACGTATATATGTGTAGTAAAGGGAGGCGACTGGAGACAGAGCGAAGGTGTGTGTTCTACGCTCCAAGCTTTTTAAGCACATTCGATTTGACGTAGTATACGCAATGGTGTATAGTGGAAGACATTTTTGCTCTGAATATCCCAAAACCGACAATATGATCGATAAATAAACATTATTAGCTTCCTCAGTTTCTTTAAAGTTTCAGAAAGGCAATAATACCATCGCAATTGGATGCACATTTTGGATACAGTAATCCTTGTACACAATATGCTTTGGGCGGCATAGAGATCCCAAATAACAGTTATGGGAAAGACTTAGGTGAGAAAGACTTTAAAACCATCGAAACATTGTATGGAAGTGGTTATTAAATGCAATCTCGTTATTCATGTCCTGGAGCGCCATTTTGCTAACCTAACTAATGCTATTTTTCTTCCAATCTACAAAGCGATTATCAGGCCGAGACTCGAGTATGCATCAATCAGTTGGTGTCCACACTTCAAACGAGATATTAAGCTTCTTGAAAGGGTACAGCGCCGCGCAACTAAATTAGTTCATGGCATTGGTCATCTATGTTACCACGACCGCCTTCAACGTCTACAACTTCAATCATTGGCCACTCGACGTGTTCGTTCCGATCTGATTATGATCTATCGCATGGCTCATGGACTAGTGGACACCCCGCTTACTCGCTTCTTCAATCTTAACGTAAATAGTCATTTACGTGGACATCCACTAAACTAAGCTGTCCCTATTTGCCGAAGCTAAACTGTGCGCGGTATGCTTTTGCGTACCGTTCTGTCGAACTATATAATTCGCTGCCCGCCGAAGTTGTTTTTGCAGGGAATCTCGACACATTCAAAAAATGTTGCACATGTCTCACCGGCTACCAGATCTCTGAAACCGTTCTTTCCTGCTGCCGGGGTGTTCATTATTTGCAGACGCACGAGACACCAAAGAGAAATCTCACCCAGCCGACAAAGCATGGTCGGCTAGCTATGGATCAAACAGTGCTTGTTCAATGATGCTATTATTTCATGCCTGATCTGTGGCAGATCAGGTACAGACGGGTCGTCTCTTGACATGGATGATCCGATCAGTAGAACAGGCCATCTGTCAACACCGTAATGCCTACCGCCTTTGCCAGCGTTCAGGCACTGCTTCGTGCGTGGGCTATCTACCAGCAGCGAAGTCATATTGTCAAAGAGCAGTCCTCCATGGCAGTTATGTCATTTGAGAGAAAATTGGCCGAGAACATTAAACATGATCATAAATCTTTTTGGCAATATGTAGATTGCCAAAAACGAATTAAACGGCGTGTCGGTGACAGCGCTATGTATGCATCTGACATTGAATGCGCCGTAGCCCTTAATGACATTTTTACGTCAGTCTTTATCCAAGAAGACACGTCGGCGTTGCCTGTTTTCATCCGCCAAGTTGAGTCGCCAACAGGGACAGTTTCCTTCACGGAGGCGTCAGTAATCGAAGCTCTTTCCAAGCTTAATCCTGCTTCCGCCACCGGTCCCGACAATATTCCAGCAAAACTCCTTGTGGAATGCAAAGAAACCATCGGCGGATCGCTCTCTCGACTGTTCACTACATCTATAAATACCGGAAGTATTCCACCAGTTTGAATGCATGCCGTAGTATGTCCCATACACAAGTCAAAAACTAGAGCAGAGCCGTCAAATTACCGGCCAATAAGTTTTACTTCAAAATTTTGCAAGGCAGTTCAGCGGATTGTCGCTGCACCCCTCCATACTCACACGAACCCCTTGTGGCGACAGTTCGTGAATTGCAATTAGTAGACTTCTTGGACTCGCTCTCCAGAATAGTGGACGCAGGTGATACGGCGGATGTCATCTATTTGGATTTGCGCAAGACATTTGATCGGGTGCCTCATCAGCGTCTTAAAAAAATCTATGGTGTCCACGGCAAGCACGTCTAAAGGCATCACGCGTAGTACTATCAAAAGCACCCCAATATCAAGGAAAGGATTGCTGTAGTTCTAAACATATTTATTTTAAAGGTTCTTGCTGATGATTTTATAATACATGTTGAGGTTGAAGATGAAAGGTTCGAGTATTACAAGATGCGCTTGTGTCCTGCGTTGAATACATGTTGAGGTTGAAGATGAAAGGTTCGAGTATTACAAGATGCGCTTGTGTCCTGCGTTGAACTTTGTATATTATTGTAATGACTACTAAGCATTAATGATTTACCTCAATCTGTAAAGTTCGAAGCGGAGGACTTCGACCGACTTCAGGGTGCCAGGAGAGTCACAACAGAAGCACTGGTTAGATAGATAGATATATAATGATAGTAGGGCTAGAAAAATATGCGGAGAAGTCAAATGACTTCCTTTGCATCAGCCCTTGGACAAATAATAACATAATTATTGCACCAAAGGTTATACAATGAATGTTTTTGCCTGTTTTAGATCAGAACATACTGTCCATCCAGTTTGCTCATTGACCATCCTGTCGATTTAACCTACCTGTGCTAAGAATAAACTTGCATAGCTGCCTTATATTATAATGTCTCAAGTTTCCTCTACATATCTGTCGGCTACCTAAAAATTTCCCCTCTTTTCTGCGAACTGTGAACAACTACAGAGAAAATGCTCTGCTGTTTCTTCAAAACCACAGTGCATACACTCCTTGTTTTCTACCAACTTCAACTTGTACACGTGATAATTTAGCCAACCATGTCGCGTTATCCCTAGGACACACTGTCTGAGCTTGTTCTTAGTAAGTCCTACGAGGTATTTACCATATTTGTTGTCGGGTGTACCTATTATACTCTTTGTTTGTTTGCAAGAAGCCACCTTTTTCCATCTGGTAATAAATTTTCTATGTACCCATGATTTTATTCTTGTAGTTGCCTCCTTTCTTGCCACTGGAATGGTTGGTTCTGGCCCTATTGGCAGTCTAGCAGAGCCCATGCGGGCAAGCTCATTAGCTCTCTCGTTCCCTACAATGTTACTGTGACCAGGTACCCAAACAAGTGTTAGTTCATTTACACTTGTGAGGACTCCCACGCTAATTTTACATTCAAGAACCAATTTAGATTTCACCTCATCATTTTGAAGCGCTTGAAGAGCTGCTTGACTAACTTGATAATACACCTCCCTGGGGACTAGCTCTATTTAGTTTGAATCTGACTGATTGTGATCCCATTTTCGCTGTGGCCCACCTAATACCAACTAGATTATTCAGCCACTTGCTGGTGGTGTTATCCATTCTAAAATCATTGAAAGCACGACTAAAGGCATCACGCGTAGTACTATCAAAAGCACCCCAATATCAAGGAAAACAGCAACAGTGTGCTTACCTTGCAGAAGAGCAGTATCTAATTTTGTTTACTAAGGCGTGAAGAGCTGTAGTAGTGCTCTTCCCTTTCTGGTAGGCATGCTCATTTCCATGCAATTTGTGACATACTGTACTTCTAAGATACCTGTCCACCAATCTCTCCACTGTCTTCAGTAGAAAGGAAGTGAGGCAGATTGGTCTGAAACTTTTAGCGTCTTCATAATTGTCTTTCCCTGTCTTTGGAATAAAAGACACGATTGCTTCCCTCCAAGTTTGAGGTATATATCCTGTCGCTATTGATTCCTTCACTATACTCACTAGAAAGGAACTTATTTCTTCGAAATCTGTCTTTAAAAGTACTGGACTGATGCAATCGGCACCTGGGCTTTTGAAAGAATTGAAAGTAAAAACTGCCCATTTCAATTTATCTACATCAACTATTTCACCTGCTACTTGTGTGTCTTTTTTGGTTGGCCTAAAGTTCCTAGGCTGTTCCAGTTGTACATTCTCATTCCTTTCTGAATCTGGAAAGTGAGAGCGGAGCAGAAGCTCTAATGTCTCCTCCTCGCTCTCTGTCATACTACCATCGGCTCTCGCAAGTTGACTCAGTCTTACTTTATATCCTAATCTACAAATTTTTTCAAGACGAGCATTTGGATTTGCACCTTCTACTTCTTCACAGAAATTTTTCCATGATTTATCTTTTGCTAACTTTATTTCCTGCTTATGCATTCTGAGTGTTTCTGTAGCTATCCCAGTTGTGGTCACCACCGTATTTAATTGCAAACCTGTATAACTTTCTGGATTTCTGTCTCAAATAACTGAGTCTCTGCGTCCACCAGCTGATGCCCCTATTCGATCACCGCATCACCGGACACGAAGCCTCTTTGGCTTGGCTGAGCACTCTAGTCACACTGACAACACTTAAATCCATCTTTTCAGAAGTAAAACCCTGTTGATTTCTGTCAAAAACCGACATATTGTCACGAAGTTGCCGTTTGAACTCTTCTATTCGAAGCCGTCTTAGGTTATGTTGCATTCTATCTTCAACAACATCTTCAACGTATTCAAAATCTATTGCCCTATGATCCAAGAAAGTGTTATAATCTAACACGTCCCAGTTCTTAACTTTATGAATATTGCTAAGATCGGTGAGGATTACATCTATTCTCTCCGATCGATTCCTTGTCAAAAATGTCGGCTTATTACTAGTATTCAAGAGCTCTATATTAGTCCTAGCTATGAAGTTTAACAGATCTAATCCTCTTTTATTACAGTTCTTGCTACCCCATAAGGTGTGATGAGCATTAGCATCGCAACCTAAGATTAGTCCTATATGTTTGCTGTCTCAGTAGTTACTAAATTTCTCACCAACTGGTTTGGTGGAGTCTGCTTCGTATGGCATATATACCGATGCGACCCATAATTCCATATTAGCAGTGCATATCTTGATAACAGCACAATCACCATCACCATCACCGAAACTACTAACAAATACTCCCTTAATCCTTTTCGTCAGGAAGATAGCTGCTCGTGGGCGATCTACAAGTGAATAGTTGTCTTCATAGTCTGTATTCCACATACATGGTTTGCTGTTTACAACAAACGGTTCTTGGACTAAAATACAACCTATATTGGATTGCTTTACTTTACTTATCTCTACAGTAGCCTGTTTGTAATGTTGCAGATTAATTTGCCTGAATCTAACCATATCTGTATTTAGGGTTAGTTGGAGAGCCTGTTATATACCTGTGACTGTAATAGTCCTTTTGCCTGGAGAAAGTAAAATACAATTAGTGATCAATGAAGGTTGATTACTTACCATCTTTTTTATCAAACGTCGTCCTTGATATATACTATTATTAAGACCCCACAGTTCAAGCGTGTCGGGACTGCGGACAGGACCCTTACCCTAATTTTTGCTATACCTAATACGTTTTCGCAACTAGCATTAAAATGAAAAGCTTTGCTAACTGCTTTATCTACCTTTAGGTTACACTTTTTGGCAGTTCTACGCGCAGCTGTTGTTTCCATGTGTGGTTTACTGCTGCTGCGGTCTCCTCTTAGGCGGACGATTGGTGGTCTCCTTGACCTCCAACGTCGACAGCTTAAAGTGCGGGCGATCGCGCACTGCCCTTAAAGCTTCTCGGCTAGCCTTTGGGATTGCAAAGATGATCTTGAGGCTTTTCTCCTCCGACCACACTGTGATTGGATACCAACCTGTGAAATCTATGTTCCGATTGGCATTTGCCAGCCGCGCCACGACCATTTCCACAGTGTAATCTTTGTTCCGTGGATTGGGAACAACAACAAAGATTCTGCATTGCCCAAACTCTGAGCGCTGGATCGCTTTGAGGGTCTCACCCCCCTTGACTGCAATAGCCTTCACGACTTTAGATAGCCAGTCTTTGGAAGATTCGGTTGCACACGTAACCAGCAGGTGACTATTCCAGACACCGGAATCCTCGAAATGTTTCTGATTTTCGCTGGTGGCACTAAAAGATGCCTCAATAATATCCTCACGGATCTTATCAATTTCCTCATCAGAGAAAGTCCTTTCCTGGTTCTCTTCGGCAATGATCACCAGCTCGAGAGTCTTGCTGGCGACCTCCTTATAGCTCTTAGCTGGAGGCGCTTTGAGAGCGTAAGGCGTTCCGCCCTCGTCTCTCGACTGCGCTTCACAGAACCTCTGTTCCACTCATCCACCGCCGCCACACTGGGACCAGGGGTAGGTACCTCCTGCTGCGGTGGGATTGTCACACTAGCCTTGTCAGTGAGTTTCGTATACCCACCAATCAGGGAATAACCGGAACCGGAACCGGGACCGGAACCTGTTCTTCGAAATTTATATATAGTAAAACAGATGATGGAAGAAATGAAGGTATAGTGGATTTAAAATGCATTAAAAATAATTTTACATTAAACTTAATGTATTGCGATGGTATTATTGCCTTTCTGAAACTTTAAAGAGACTGAGGAAGCTAATAATGTTTATTTATCGATCAAATATGTCGGTTTTTGGACATTCAGAGCAAAAATGTCTTCCACTATACATCATTGCGTATACTGCGTTAAATCGAATGTGCTTACAAAGCTTGGAGCGTACAATACGCTTTCGCTCGGTCTCCAGTCGCCTCCCTTTACTACACATACATTTGTTGCATGTTCTTCTGTAGGAAACTTAAAATTATTGGTTTATATTATTCTACGAGAAAATAATAGATAGAAGGTAACTTTCTGATCAGTGGTCAGAGACACTGTTTAGTCTAGCGTTGGACAAACAGTGCCCGTCAGTTAGATCATAATCATGATAACTTTCTAATCAGAATGCTATAAATGAGACACACTGTGATGCTGCTCGCACAGTTTCAGTAAATACAGTTCATTGTCAAGAAAGCTGTTTCTAGCTGCGTTGCAGATAACGTTAGTTTACTGCAATTTAGACTGATTTATCAAGTTTACAAACGCACTGGTTAGCGCTTGACACAATTTATGTTAGCCAAGCATACCCTAACTACTCTGCGTAAGCCATGCTCTATTACCGAGTTGGATCGGTTTAATTCAAACGTATCCCACAGACTTCTGGATGCGTAAAATAGCTGCTACAAGCATCGACCTGGCTTTGATTTAACAAACTCCTGCAAGTTATTATGAAAAATTCCTGCTCAAATTATGTGCCCTACTTACGTTTCACACGGCAAATTGGTTAGTTAATCTTTTCTTTTGCTTGGTTGTATTGGAGCTTGATCATTGTATTATATATATTACATATGTTTGGATTACGGGATAAAGCAAAAAACGAGGAAAATTTCAAACAAAATTTTTTAAACCGGAAGTCCGGTTCCGGTATGGTTTTTGACCTTTGCCGGAACCGCAACCGGAACACGATTTTCGCCGGAACCGGAACCGGAATTCCGGTTACTCCCTGCCACCAATCTATATCTGCCTTGAAATGAAGGAGCCAGTTTTCTTCTTTCCTCCTTTACTTCCCATGTTAAGGAGGTTCCTCTTAGTGGGATGATTAACATCCGATTTGTGTGCCTGGCGCATACGGTCTGCAGCCTCGGCAGACATTTTGCGTGCTTTTTCAAGCAACGACTGTGAAGCGGATTCTGAAATAGGTTCGGTGGCGCATGGTGCAGCACCCTAGTTGATGCTTTTCAGCAGTGGCGCGTAACGCAGCCGGTTGCTGTTCATCTGATGTTGAGGGTTTAGTGGCGCTTAAAGCAGTCCTCCCCTCCTGGGCCTCAAAAGTGGAAGGTTCGGTGGCGGTTAAAGCAGCCTCCCTTCCACTATTTCGGCCCAGTTCAATTTCAAGTTCTCAGTTGAACTCGTCATCTGGTTAACCAGAGTCAAGTCCGTTCCTGAGCCCCCATCGCTGTTGCCATGAGGGTCTGATAAATCATCATCATCGATATTCATCTGAAAAAGATATATAATAATATAGACATGTTCCAGGTAAGATACCCAGTGATAACTGCAAAAGAAACGATTCGAGCCTTTGCTATATTCCTAATAGATCCTCCTATTATTTTCCTTTCTCTCCTGGTCAGGTATTCGACCAGGTAACGCTGTGAGCCATTGTTACAAAAGCAAAACATATTTGTTGAATTTCCTTTATACGTCAGAAAAAATTTTTCACAGAAGAGTTTCCTAACCAACTTTAGAAAAGCTGTTATTCTGCATGGAATCCCCCTTCGATCCCATGTAAATGTAAAATTGTCCATTTGCCAATTTTTCGGAGTGCCGGACATGCGTAACGCATCGCTTTTGGCGAATGCCCTAACTTTGGTCTCAAAATGGCAATTTTGTATTTTCATCTTAAAACCAAAACTTACCAGAGCCTGTTTTAGCCGTGTGAAGCTGGGTAGACCATCGCCCAACTTCACCCGTTGCCACCCCCAAGACTACGTTGAAGCAACAGGTTGGATTTGGAAGGGGGAAGCAGTGGTTAACTTTGTTAAAATTTTGAGGTACAAGTCTATGCCATAATAATTATTGACTGTCGCCGTATGAGCGCGTGAACAAAAACACTATAAAATTTTATTTTCCCACGAAGAGCAAGTTGTGAGCGAACAGCAGTCAACTGTGGCGAGTACTGTATTAGCTTGGATGGCTAAAATATTCCCTACTATTGATCGACCAGGTTTCAGAATGTTGTGCGGTCTCGATTCTACGTTGAACGAAGGAGTCATTTGACGAGCATGGTACTAATGTTGTTCCTGTGTGAATGTTTGAAGCTAATTTGAAATTTTAAATCGTCTGTCGGAGCCCTTTATATAGTTAGTTTATTGTTTTGAAACAATAGCGGTCTCGATTGGACGTTGAAAAAAGGACACATTTGACGAGCATGGTACTAATGTTGTTCCTGTGTGAATGTTTGAAGCTAATTTGAAATTTTAAATCCTCTTTCGGAGCCCTTTATATAGTTAGTTTATTGTTTTGAAGCAATAGCTATGGTTTTTACAATAGAGTTTTAACTTTGTTAATTATTATAATATAGAGGTCTTTCTTACAATGGTTGGACACTTTCCAAAATTATTATGCGGTCTCGATTGAATATTGCGAGATTGACACCATTTTTGTTCTTTTGTGTCTTTGTGAAGCTAATTCAGTTAGCAATTTTTGAATTTATAAAGCGGCCGCTTTCAAAATATTATCTTAGTAGTTTTTCGTGGGCTTAGGTGTAATAACGGGAACCTAAAACGCAAAAATTTTGATGGCTTCGAATTTTCTGAAAATGAGCCTTTTGGGGATTAGAACAAGACTCTGGGGTCAAATTTTCAATACGACATATTTTATAAGTTTTTTTTGTTAAGCAATGGGTAATCGACAATTCCATAACTCGCGACTGTGTCTACCGATGTATGACTGACGACAACTTTCGTCCGACATACATGGGCGCAAATATGCTCGGACTAGTGCTCATGGAATTACGAACTGAATTGAATCCAGCACCGGCGACTGATTGTGGTGTTATTTACTGTGCCAAATCAGGTGTGTTTTATCATTGTAATGAATTCGTAGATAGCGTGAAGTCACATTGTTTCATGAGGATATAAAGAACCCGTTTACTCATAGTATTGCTGTCACTGCGCCGAAACTAGTCTCTTAATTATAGTAGCGCAATAATTGTTGTGATGCATATGTAGATGTGTGCAATGAGTCAACATCTGTTTCACAACTACTGTGAAACGATCCAGGAAATTATGTTTACCGGCGACCAAGTGGTATCTCATTTTTACATAGGGGGCTTCATTTAGGTCTCGCAAAAGCACCTTTAGATGCCTAGAACATCCCAAGGAACGGTCTAAGCAGCGTAGAAATACGACATGTCAAGGCATGATATTCGGTGAGATACCAGCGATTTAAAATAAAATGTGTTATTTTAT
>JASANE010016903.1:0-18652 GCA_030248225.1 Trileptium ribeirensis
GGCGAAAGGAGCGATTATGTATCAATAGTTGTTGGTATAGCTCACGTACGGGTTTTATTAATTTTAATTTGCAACAAAACCTCAGCACCGATTCAAAAAATTGTACTATTTGGAAAAAACTTTTTACAATTACAATTTGTGTGGCAAAAGTAATACGTACTCATAAAGGTAGGGCAGTGAATCCCCTGGGGTCCTGACCCCCAAGTGACCGCATGCACTCGAGAATCCCCGAATCCATGCACTCACCCGACCCTGGGGGCCCGGCTACCACCCTGGGATTTCGGACTTTCAGCATGTACGAAAAATAACGCTGCTGGTGTTGAAAAACATCTTTCAGGCACTTGACTTATATCGAAACATGTCGACTATAGATGTTTTGGGAAGGCTATAATAGCTTCGGCACATAATTCTTTGATCTATTCGAATCACATATAACGTATTTTTAATAACGATGGTTTTGTGAAACTGTATCCAAAACTACCGTTGAATCCCGCGTAGTGATACACAGACATATTATTTGACCATAGAACAATTCGGCTTGAAGTCCTTTCACAATTACGTGATTAATTTTGCCGCGTAAATAAACGTTAGAAGTTTTTACAAATTATAAACTTTATTTTTATACAACTGAATTACAGCATATTTTTATTACAATAATTTTACATAACATCTGTTCGACAAAACAAATATTCGAATTTCAAATATATTTTATTTATTGCGCGCCAATATTTTTAATATATAAAATATATTAAGCCTATTGGATAATTGTACTCGCAAAGTACAGTGTTGTATATTTTATACGGTGGATGAGTTGAGCAATGATCACATTTTGTATCGGAGTCGTGTCGTTATAGCACTAATAATCTAAATATACTTCTGTTGTGGATAAATCTGGGCTACATGAACACTTTTGATGGAGCAACTATATATTACAAATTTTGCCAATTTTATTCGAAAAAGGTTCCGGGGGACTTCATTGTGTGATAACTGATTGAGTGAATATATACCAATAACAATAGGTTATCTATTAGTACTCAAGTTATACATGCAGAGCCAATAGCAGAACCATTGTTTCATTGTGGGGATGTGGAGGCACCTCAACACCCTCGGGAGCAACGCTCAAAATCATTTAAGCCCTCACCGCTCAAAACATTTAAGCAATACAACAATACTTTGGATGAAGTGAGTGCTCATTACGAGGCAAAAATCGGGAGCCTGAACAAAGTTTTTGGTTACTCCCCTGATGTACCACCGCTGAGACCATCTACCCACCCAGGCGACTGAAATTGGGCACCTATACTTGTTAAGGCTGCGGGAACCGACCCATGGATATCACCCTTGTGCATAACCAGTAAGCTGGAGAGCCAAATACTTGGTGCGAATAGCATAGAAAAATCACGAATCTTTAATTCACAGCTATTAAAATTCAGGCGATCATGCTTAACAGTTACAATGACAAAACAGCGTGTTCTAATCACAAGATAAAATTAGCTTGTCTGATATTTCTAACTAAATGAGGTGGGTACAGTAAAACAAAGCCAGAACCTTAAAGCATGTGAAGGAATAGCCGAAATGTAATGATAGTTTTATAAAGTTTTTGCCTAAGCATAAATATTTTTGAATATTACAAGCATTCGTTTTGGATGAGCTGGCTGCGGTGATGGCTTCCAAACATATCAATACAGCCAGCTGGAAATTGGCTTTTTCGGTTAATCCACAAACCCGAAATTGGCCATTTTAAAGATACAAGTCGTGTCTTAGTCTAACCCGTGAACCAGTTGATCTGATCTTCACAGCGACCGACTCAGCTTGTGTATGCTGTTCAAATGCTATAATACGCTAATCGAGAAATTTTTTACCGAAAATTTCGAAAACTATAATATATTGTGAAACATTAATTAAAGATAAACTTCGCCAAATTTTTATTTTTTGGAGGCAAAATACTGCATAAGGTTTTCTTCTACTTTTGCAGAAAATTTTGCGCTGTTTTCTGAAATTGAGCCAGAACCAGCTTTCCATAAAACGCAACGCCCGACTTTAGTAAATATTTATTCCGGCATTACGGTCGCAAACACGAAAGATGCAGAATATTCTTTGAGAAAATATGTACGTTACATTTATTAGATTGGTATCAAGTGTAATATTCCACTAAAACAATGTGCGTGTGTTTTCCTTTAGCTTCCTTAGGTCAATTTTAAGGATACAGCGATAATTTTGGTACCATTCCACTCAGGTCGACGAACTGGTTTAGAATATATACATTTCGGTAACATTTAGGACAAAATTTTTTTCGATTTTTTTTGGTTTCCCAATAGTCTAATCCTAATTCGTTGCCCCATGAACAGATTCACCTGATTTTACTAAAATCAACTCAGCTCGTCAATGCTATTCGAATGGCATATAAAATTATGCATTTGTCGGCTAAAACTTTTTCGAAAATTTTGGGTATCAAGAGGGATAAAGAAAACAAAAGTCGGAAAGAATTGTCGTGTATATCAGTGGCCACGTGAGTATATTCTAAACCAGCTCTTGAATGGAACCAAAATTATCACTGTATTTTTTAAATTGACCAATTTCAGCCCGAAAGGGGGCTAAAGGTTATGACTCTTTTATGCTTTCTGGTAATATCACTGTTCCAGTATATACCAACGTGTATGAAACTTTGTATCGATTACAACTTAAATTTCGAAAGCCATGCGACCATGTTCCAAAACAATGAAAAAACAAAAATGCCACAAGTCATAAAAATATGGGTTTTGGACTATCTTTCTACCATTACTTTAATATCAACCAATTTAGATCGGACTAGTCGTTTATAAGTTTTTTCAATATTTTAACCCTTGGGGCTTAAATCAATAAAGAATTTGCAGACAAGGCAGTAGCACTACTCAACATTTGACAAAACGCGTAGTTCACTGAATTGGTTAGTAAGATTCTGTGTTAAAATATATCGCTCATCAGCCTCGAAACAAAATTCCATGTTCTAATCATTAAAAAAACTGTACTATACCAAGTTCTAACAACCACAAGGCAGATTTTGATAATTTTTTCAAGGTTATTGCTCAAACGTCAACCGTTGCTCGTCTATTTAGGATAACCGCTTTCGTATCAGCATCATAAAGAACAAAACGGTATCAGATATGCGTAAGCAAATTATGTATACAAAGTAAAAGTCTTCGCATTTAAAACTTAGTGTTTCTTTCATGCTTTCACACGGCATACACCTGAAATAAAATTAGCAACTACTCATGTGTTATACATATATTTTACAGAAGTTATTTAACCTAATAGAGATAGCATTTGCTCCGCAATAGAGACGAACAGCCCGATTTTCAAGATCGGCTCTTTCGAACCGTTCTGTGCGACTATCGTTGTTTTTTTGTTATTTTATTTTGTTATTTTGGTTAATTTGGTTATTTTGGTACAACCTGAATGAATCAAGTCATCGTTTTTAGGGAGTCGAAAACGTGTAACTAAGTAAACATTCAAAATATTTAATTACCAAAATTAGTGTTGCACCGGGGCAAAAATTCTATCGGGGCCGGGACCGGGGCTAGCCTATAGTGGCCGGGGCTAGCCGAAAACTATATACTGTGTTCGATTTTCCAACGCATATAGAGCATATATTCCACATATACCTTTCAAACACTGATTAGATTTTGAAAACTACATTGATTTTGACAACTATATACAGGGTTGTTAAAATTCGGCTCCGACTAATCGGATATTTTGCTGACCCTTACTGCTATTGTTGCAGTTGAAGAGATGATGGATGTGTAATCGAACTAGGTAGACAAATTTCACTGCCACAATTATGTATTATAGTTCAAGTTCAAACCATATGACAGGGAATAAAACATCCCTGAGCAAAAGTATTTTTGTCAAAAGAAAACCCATATCCAAATTTTGTCCGTATACGTAATAATTTTGTTGAAATATCAAAAACTCAACACAAATCGTTTTAACATTTTAGTTTATTAGTTTAATAAACTGTACATTGTGAGCTAAAGTTCACAGTTTTAGGAAGGTGATGCGGAATTTGCACTGTCCTAGTTATGACAAAGCATTATATCTTCAGCTAAGAGCTTCAGATTGTTTATCTGTTCTATTAATTTGGTACCATAGTATTTTTTCGAAACAGTAACACCGGCACCTAAATTTTACCTAAACAGGGCTAAGACCTTGACCTGGCCCCGGAGCTATATAAGCCCCGGTACACCCCTAATCAAAATGCAATCCATGGAATTATGCCGTGGTCTTGACGATTCGATGTGATACAGGTATATAGGTCGCAGACTCATTTGAATATTCACGTCGCCTTTAGCAAGCTTGAAAATCTTTATAAATTTCATTTTCTTTATAACAATTTCTAGTTGCCCCTTTACCCCAATAAAGATTTGTTTGGGATCATGATCAGATCATATAAGGTTTGAAGAAAAGAAGTACTATACTTATTTTGAGAAAGCTTTACTATGATATATATGTATATATACATTTATGTCTGCACTATCTAGCAACGTTTGTAGTACTTTTATAAGAAGGCGTGAGTCGGTCCGAAGCGGTTCAGATCGGGAACGTATATATGGGAAGGAATTCTTACCTCGCTTCCAACTGCGTAAAATGCAATTAAAGTCACCTAAAGAACTGCGCCAAAACGTAAGAGCACATGTATTAGAAGTTTTTGCATGCGTGTGCGCCTAACCACGTTTGAGTGAGTGCGCTTAACGCATTTGGGTGCGTGCGCGTGTATAGTAATTCTCTCTATCACAATCTCTACAGGTCCCTGGCAAAAGCTGCATGTAAATGTATTTCGTGTTCCTGCTTATAATAAAACACTTACCGTCAGCAGACGATCCAAAAACGCGAATTCTTTACCATCTCCAATTTGCTGTACTAATGTCAGTTAATCCTTGGGGTGCTTTTAGCAGGCCAGGCTACGTATATGCAACAACACATCAGCTTTCCGAGCACCATCTCATGGCAGCCGGCATAACAAACACGATGAATAGTAACATAATATTTGATACGACTAGTACAGACGCACTGATAGAGCAAGCAGCGGAAAATATTAGCTTAATTACCGATAATTTAATAACCTACATCAGGACATAAAAATAATATGGCACGAACAATAATCAAAATCAGATAGTATCTTGTATTTTATGTACGAAGATAAAGTGGACATTTCTATAAACCTTCTGTTAACTCAGCTGATGTAAAGAATAATCCACAGCCTGAGGGTTGAAACGCGTGCGACGTTAGCAGCCGCATCATCGCAAACTTTTATGCTGTGCAGCTATTATTGATGCAACTAAAGGCTGTAAAAGCCGGAATCCCATGTGCACAAAACCTTATCATATCGCGAGCAATATGCAGTGAGCCTACAGACGCCCCGTGCAAATGCCGACCTTAGTATTTTTTAATTTTTGGCTAACATTTCAAAATCGTAGCGAGGCGCGCGAACGATGACGATTCGTTTATTGCAGTTGCACATGAACACAGCAGTCGTGTATCTCGATGAGGAAATTCGCAAGCATGTAGTACTGGGAAACATTCTACAAAGATAATATTTTCTCTAAAGCCAAAAGTTAACACGTTTACATGGCGTTCATCCACTGTGTTGTTTTAAAAGCGCGTCTCTTCAAGAGTTGATTGCCGAAATCTCTGAACGGTAATATGACTGTGACAATAATGTGGTTAAATCTGCTCAATCCACATACACCGAGTCGGATTATCAAGGGAAATGCGAGAGTGTGGAAATGAATTTAATTAAACTTGTTTTGACGCAGTGTGCCTCAAACAAAATTGTCATTTTGAAAGTGTTCTACCTCCACTTATAAATTCTACAAAGCAATATTATATGCAGTACGGTATAAGACGTACATAAATTGAATTCATATGCAAATTTCACTATTCAGCAAAAGAATACAGTGATAACAGCATTTCTTGAACTTCGTTCTCGTTGCTATGAAACTGCGTAGAACAAAAGCGAGTGAAGCCTCTCCAGGTCGTAAGTTCGACTCCCGTCTTTGTCTGAATTTTTAAATAACCTGAACTATAGCTTTACTACTATACCAACATGTTCATCGGGGAGAAAGGGGATTGATTATCCGCCTGAGACACAGATCGCTATCGGGGCGTCGCCAGTTTCCCCTGGGAAATAGCCTTATCTTCCTAAGGGCCCGTCTCCCGCTCACGACACGCGGAAAATTATCACAAAACTTGAGGAAAAATACGGGAAAAGGTAAAACTTAAAATGAAATAGTAAAAAATAGGGGAAACTAGGAAGAATCAGGGCGAAATTGGCCCGCCTGATGAGCTCCTCACCCCACAGCGACCGGCTGACTGAAAGACGGCTATGTCTTATACAAAACATTTTCAGCTTTAAAATTATATTTCGGAAAGACATTACAAATTTTTACAACAAAATTTAGAAACCTACTGCATTTAAACTATGAATCCATCTATAATATCTTCAGCATACACCGCCACTGTACGCAGGGGTCGATGATGGTCGATTGTGCTGAAGAGTGTGACATTATTTAAATTTGCTAGGTTTATATGTAGCCTGTAGCGTAGATACAGTTGAACAAGAGGAAATTCTCGTCTTTCAGCGGGGTGGGAAACACTTCAACCTCTCCGATACTACTGAGAGAAGTGTTGTTAGTTTCGAATAGAGCTTATCGCTGATGGCCTTCGCTACTGATGTTTCTCTTATCGTCTTTGTTTTGCCATGCCAGAATTTGGTATGTGCTGCCTCAGGCAATTGGCGTTCTTCCCTTCCGGTCTCCTGTAGCGCGGCGATGGCGATACCGTATCTGTCCTAATCTTCACAAATAAAAGCCTAGTACCTTTCTGGTTTTGGCCATTGTCGTGCTTTGTACTTTAACAACGTTTTGTACTTAAACGTAAACGTTTTGTCTGCGCATCTTAAGTTTACTCTTGTTGTAAACACGCGCAAAACACGAAAAAGCAATTAAAAATACCGTGACGTGGGGGTAAGGTTTTCCCCCGGTAATCTGGGGCAAAATTCGCCAGGTATTTTCAGCTCCCCGCAGGTTTTTGCTTCGGCTAACAGCTCAAAGCCTCTCCACAGGTTTAATTTTGGTGCTGCAGAGAAGTCATACCAGGAAGGCAAAGGTGAAAGGTGGCTCATGTTTTTGACACCTAAAAGTAGTGTTATAATTAATTTTTCATCGAAATATGTCGCAAATATAGTCTTACAATATGGTTG
This sequence comes from Trileptium ribeirensis, assembly GCA_030248225.1. Taxonomy (NCBI): domain Eukaryota; kingdom Metazoa; phylum Nematoda; class Enoplea; order Enoplida; family Thoracostomopsidae; genus Trileptium; species Trileptium ribeirensis. Next base: position 7,235 of record JASANE010016903.1, read on the forward strand.
GCGACGAAACACATTATAATTTAAACAAAAATTTACCACAAACAACAACAAATAATATAAAACAAAATTATCTGATCTGAGGTCGCAGCCCTATATTTTTCGACCGCTGATCAGACAGCCGTCCATATAGTTAAGATCCAGCCGGTTCATGAACCGGGGGTCCATCCGGTTAAGTGCCCCATAAAATAATGACCTGGTAGAGAAGCCAGTTATATCACATTAGAAACTACTAACTCGGCACCGAGGGTAGTATGGAACGAGTGTGGTTTCATCCAGTAGTCATTTTTGAGTAATAAGTTGTAACAAGCTTTGTATATACAACATTAAAATCCCTGTAACCGTGATCCCGTTGAAAACTTTAGAGCCTCGTTAACCCTAAGCGTACCGAAAACAACTGAAAAACACGAAGTATTGGGCTTGAAGTGTTAACAAGTAAGGTTTTACGATAATATTAGTATGTTAAAGCTCTATGGTCTATTGCACATGCGAAGCAAGATGCATTTCAATTCCGAAATTTTTTAAATATAAAGGTCGACCGTTTTTGTCCAATGCTTTGTTTGTCTCTAACCCTTGTCCTTATTATGTAACAAGTTATTTGGGCCGAGCGACAGTTGTTGGAATGTGAATACGTACATATGTAAAAAGTTGCAGCCTGAAAGTTAGGCTAGGACGGATTAGAACCCACGCCTCCTTCCTTTGAATTCGCAGGGAAGCGCTGTAGCGACTGAACTGCCTTTATCCGCCTTTGGAGCAATCATAAAAAGGCTATATTCCACAGAACCAGCGCCCACCTGTTTGCAAGTGTCACACTTGCCATGAAACCTTCTGATGATCACATTCCGAACTGCATGAATTTTCGAAATTGTTTGTATAATAGCAAAAGCATGTAAATTCTTAAAATCCAGAGAGCAACACCTTAACAAACAGAGCGACAGAGAATAGTCAGCCAAGACAACCAGATTTGTCCTAGCTAGTCCTACTTGACTATAATTTAGTCCGCAATGCCTAGCTACGTAAACCAAAATAAAAATATAGTCAACGCTGACTATTAATTGTCCCTACTAGTGACGGTAGACTATTGGGACATAGCTAGGTCACGGTGCACACAAATTAACTTAAACGAGCCATTATAGATCTCAATGACTGTATTCAGTATACTAAAATATATATATGGACAATTCTAGATGCCTAGCATACAATGCATAACCCAACAACCGAAAACAGACTATATTCTGAAAATCGTTTTCATTGACCCTAAACATATTTAAAACCCCTGGAAAAGACATGAACTACTCGTGGCGGATTGTAAATACCAAAATTGTCGTATTCAGCCTACCCAAAAATCAAAACACTTGAAAATTATAGGAAAATTAATAATAATAATAATATATAAAATTATGAGGAGCAGACGAATCCTTCGATGCCGCAGAAGCTCCTAAAAATTAAAAAATAATAATCCTAAATATTTTATATAAATATATGATTTTTAATATATTTCATTATGTCATTATGAGTTTCACAGTTCAGGTGCAGTCTGAGGCTAATAGTCCGATTGTTGAATGTTACTTAAATACGTTTTTGGATTTTGGTTTGCAGGGTTACCAAGTATGTCTCTCAAAAATATCTATTCCGCTACCGATTTTTAATTTTCCGTCTAATTCTTGTAGCCTAAGATATGTTACAAAGTCGAAAACTAGTTGCGTAACCTTAGATCAGACAGTATTTGCTAATCCTTCACAACTGGTGTCTAGGCTACAAAGTCTCATTGGCTCGAACGATATCAAGATTACTTACAGTGGTACTACTGGAAAAGTTACAATTAAGTGCCTCAATGGAGCAAAACTTGACAACATTTCTCCAATTTTAGTAAATGTTTTGGGTCTGGATGCTAACTCGGTTTCAAGTACAACAACAGGCAAACATATGTGTGATATTGACTTTTATAACAGGGTGCTAGCTCTGCAGGCGGATTTTATTGAAGACCAAATTATTGAAAATAATTCACAAAAAATATTAGCTCTTGTGCCAAATTTACATGCTGATGACAGTAGCATCTTTTATGAACCTAAAAACCTAAACTACGTACCTTGTAATATACTGTATACCAATAAGCTTAAGCTTAAATTGGTATATCTCGATGGATACCCCGTCGAATATGGTAACGGTAAAGTAATTATTGAACTAAAGTTTCAAAAAATCGAGGATGTTCTGGACAATTTTCTTGAAAAAATGTATAACATTATGTAGTTGTATGAATATCTCGAAATATTATGACATCTTTTGATTGTATAGCTGTATGAATATCTCGTTGTATGAATATCTCGAAAAAATAAGACCCCTTTTGTTGACAGCCGTTTTGTGGTGGATCACTCGATTGTTTGTCAAATTACAACACACGTTTTTGAGGAGCTTTGACATTTTTTGCGAGGTTTCTGAAAAGGTGCTCTGATGCATTCGAATGTTTGTCAAAACACAACGCACGTTTTTGAGGTTTCTGACATTTTTTTCGAGGTTTCTGAAAAAGTGCTCTGATGCGTTCGAATGTTTGTCAAAACACAACGCGCGTTTTTGAGGTTTCTGAAAAGGTACCACTTGGGACCACAAAAACGGCTGTCACCAAAAGGGGTCTTATACTACTAATGTGAGTATTGTCAAGTCGAAATTTGAACGCAGGATAGCATTCAAATCGTGTGCATTTCATCTTGTGCAAGTGTGGACCAAATAATCAGCGAGAATCCAAAACTAGCAAGTCATTAAAAATTTGAGATTATGCCAAAATTTGTAGGGAATAATGAGTCTACATTATACATAGGACAAGGGATTGATTCTCCTTGGGGTATTTCTAGCAATCATACTACAAAATAGACACTTGTGCCACCTGGTACAGCCCGCCTACAACGTGCTAAGCTAATCGGTCCCTTGGGACAAAGCACCACTTGTTCCTTGAAAACCGGGGAAACTGTGGAAATAATACTCTTGTTAGTACATTACCGCACTATATCAGATGATAAAAGTATGTTGTGAAAAGAATGTAAATAAATGTTTTGACAGCAACCTTTAATGATAGCAGGGGTGGCTATCCCTAAAAATAGTTCGGTGGATGAGCATAACTTTTCTTTAGTTCTCATCCTCGGATATTGATTTGGGGGGGGTGCAACCACCCCATCCCCCCGGGAATCGCCGCCCATGAATGGTATTGTTTTAAAGTGGTTATTGGAGAATTGGTGTTGAGAGAGCTTCCTCATGTCTCTGCTGCATTTGTTTCATGAGACAACCGTGAAAACGACTTTGTGCTCCAAAATACCTCTACAATAATGTTATGTTTCTACTGCATTTCTTTGAATAGGAAAATCGTGAGTTATGAACAGAAATTTAATATATAACGATACAACATAAAACATATATACACATTTTATTACTATGCGATAACAAACATCTATATCATAGGTGGCGATGGGAGTAGTGGTGTTAGCCACCTAAGAATCGGAACCGACAACCCACATTTAGCCTGACACCCTCGAAGGTTTTGCACCGCCCCGCCCCACTCACCGCGCTCATCGAGGCTGCTCGGAAAATGTTAGCGAAAACTGGAAAAAATAGCGTGAAAAGAGGCAAAAATTAGGGCGATATTAGTATAAAATAGGGGTAATTAGAAAAATCTATCAAAAATTATCAGAAACTGTGGAAAATCGTAAGTTTCTAAAAATTTCACAAATTTACCCGCTGACTACCCCCCCCCCTGAGTATAAATTCACACACCAAATTCCCCCAGTAGCTTGTTCTAGGACCATAAACCCCTAAGTCGAAGACCTTCGACTCCTATGATCTACATTGTTTTAAAATATCATTTTAAACTCGGTATTTGCATACATCCAATGTAATATGGCAGCAGGAGTTTGTTCTTCATGTCCAGCAATTCCCGTATTTTGAAGATACCTTATTAGTTTGTACAGCCACTGATTGGTCAGTAAGTATTACTCCGTGAATTATAAGTAGTGATACGCAGTAGTTAGTTTACAGCAGTGGCTTGTTATTGCCTGGTAAACCATCGTTTTTTCGCAACTCTGCCAAATGTACATCGAAAAGCTGCTGAAATAAAGAAATATATTAACATATTCATATAATTATGTATTTACATTTGGATAGGTACCCAAAGTGGTTACTGCCTAAGCATTGTGCACCCTTAACCCTTTACGTTCTGAATAAATTTACATTTCGACTATCGCAGAACAGCTGTTGGTCGACGAGAGGCATCGGCCACCAAACGGTTGGATATTGAGCTATCTCGGAGCAATTGTTCATATCCTTAAGGCTACCCGTAAAGCGAGCGAACAACATCACGCATACAATCGTCCAGTTTTCGCCGAATATTGTTAGTACAACGTATTTTGTTGCTATCCCGAACAACTGCAGGATCTAAAGGGCTAAGCCAAATTTACAGCGCCCCAAATAGAGGGCCCACACTCACCCATCCCGCGCGCGCCCAAGGCGCACAGTATATTTTAGCAATTTTGAATAAAACTACAAAATTACGAGGACACCCAGGAGAAAATTATGAGTAAAAATTGGCGAAAAAATTTTGGCCACCCTTAGCCCACCAAACCCCGTTCCCTACAGACCTCCCGCCTGTACCGTCTATTCCGTCCCTAAGCTGACGGACCTTAGACATCTATTATATAACACGCACGTTGTAAATTTATATCATTTTGTACCTATAACCGTACAAAAATATATTGTTAAGTGCGCTTATACTGAAATCGCTTTGGTCGATTGAAAAATTTACTATAAAAACATCTACCATAAGCACAATTATCATTTAGTGTAGTCCATTTGGTTTCGACGAAGTGACCGTTTTACGGTAATGCATTTTATTTTTAACATAGCGGCTTTTTTATAAGCACCCTTCATTGCATTATCCTATTTGCAGTGAAATTTGGTCGACATCATTATTTCGTAGCCTGGTTCTGCGAAGCGCTGCTATGAATAAAATCATACATGCATAGCTTAATTGTCCAGTTCGACAATTCTCGCAGTTCATAAATCGATAATCTGATCATGATATTTAGAAGATTTATCATAACGAGCGATAAGACAACAAGCCAAAGTCTAACTGAGGGGTTAAGACATAGGCAGGTTGTGCCGTCCTCGATACACTAAGTCTTCAAAGCCTAAGCTATGTGAGATTATACTAAGCACATAGCTAACTTAAGGGGTTGCCATCCCCCCAAACCCCTGCACTAAAGCTGGTGCTTTCAAGAATATAAACGTTACCCTCCTGCATTCCCTAATAATAATAAATTAATACAGCACTACCTAAGAAATATAAAATAAAAAGTCTTTGCTATCACTTTGGTTCTAGTTAATATGAAATAAATAAATAAATAAATAGCAAATTTTAGGTTAAAGCCAAATGTAGGTTCGCGGATAAGCAGGTAAAATTATCATATACAATTTTTAATGCAGTCTATTTGATATACTTTTTATACAAGCGTTATCTGTCAAATATTTAGCCTTACAATAAAATTTCAGAAAACATTTTATTAATTTTTGTGCACTTGTGGCTTTCCATACTGGAAAATAATTAGCAAGCGAAATTAAGTAACGCTGATTCCGAAATTATACATGGGGGCACCGATTATGGGTCACCCGTCCGTAACAGACAAACCCCCGAGTAGATCACAAAATGTCACATTTCAATCTCTTCAATTTGTAGAGGTTAGCAACAAAAGGATTTTCTACATTTCTAAAATGTTCCACATTGCTCTTGAAACCGATGAACCGAAAAGAAGCAACTTCAGTGCCGTTGACAATCGGTTCACCAACATCATGCAGAGTTTGTACAACCTTTAAACTGAGGATTGTTAAACAAAAAAACTGACAGAAAAACGTATTAAAAATAGCGGAAAAAAATGATCCCATCGACTTGTCTAGACCACATTTTTTCCACATAACAGCTTTAATCTCGCCATTAATTTTTATAACTATATATAGCATAAATCTGGCTATGATGTCATTGAACGAAGAGAGCAAAACTGATCATTTTGTGATTGCTTTTAAGGACTTAAGTTTAATAGTTACGAAGAAAAGCTAATACTATTAAGCCATTTTTGATAGATTCGCCTGAATTGTTTACTGTAAACGAGTGTTAACTTCATGCAAACTCATGTCGATCACAATGACATGTTATATGGCATTATCTGCACTGACACCACTGCATATTTACGGTCCTCAGTAAAGTAACATTTTGCTTTTAAAGTGTGATCAACGATGGAGGAACACAAATTATGCATAATGCATGTTGTTATATGCAAACAAGTGTCGGTTGCCGATTGGATGCGAAAACAAGGACTTAATAACTTGTTCAAAATAAAGATTAATTTCGCTACTATGGTCTATAATATTGGAATGCATGGATTCATTTAATTTTGTTAATTTTTCACAGTATGTTAGTTGCCCAATCAAATTCATACATAGTTCTGCCAGGTTCTTCCATTTACGGTATTAAAGATTGATAACTGCATTTAAAGCAAAAAATTAAGTCCTTTGTTACCGTAGTATAATTAAAATTTTTAACAGTACATGTGCTGTTACGGTCTATACAAAGGAATCTGCGCAGGATTTGCTTAATGTAGTATATTGAATGATCAGAATTTTTCTTATCCCAAACATAATAGCAACCCTTGCGCCTTCTAACTTTTATGCTAAGAGATTGTTATGTATGATACACGCGGCATTCTAATTTTTAGCGGGATAGACTACAGGAAAATATCAGTAATGGATTAAATACCGGTGCAGGCATATTGGAATGGCGAGTTTCACGGGTGGCTAGTAGATACTGTTGTAATATATTCCGATATTACCAAACCAATGCAATGTAACTTAAATTAATAATGACTAAAAGACGAAAACTGTGCAGTGCTTTAATATTTCACTCATATAGCATTTACAGTAGTTTATAAATAGCTAACTATCTTTTGAAATAAAGCAACACATTGTTGGTTTCGTCTGTGTATTAGCAATTTTATGTTATATCAACATTATGCATATAATCTATTGTATGCGTCAATCAAATACCTTATGCGTAACCATCCAGTGGTATGGTGTAGAACAAGCGTTAATTTCATGCAAACTAAATTTGATTACGGGGACATGTTGTATGGCATTATATGCACTGGCACCACCTACACATGCACACTATTCCGTAAAATGATATTTTCAATGATTTTTATATAAAACGCAATCAGCGACGAAGGAAAAATAATTTTTCTACAATACAGAAGGCAGTTTAATTATATACCAAGAAATATCAGAAGACGAAGGGATGCGAAAATGTGGATTAATGATCTATCTTTAGTTCTGGAAACAATATAACTCAGTCTGTGATCTGGCAACAGCATATATTAATACTTTTGTATTACTCGTTCTTAGCCCACCAATTCTATCGTATACACGAATGCAGCTTGCGTCGGGAAAAATCACATCTTCAGTTTGGGCAGTATCCAATGTAAATGAATCCGCTAGCATCTATTACGTGAGTACGGCTGTCAGGATTTATGTGCTTTTTGTCACAGCCGTCAGGCTGTGACATTGATTTCACCTTCTGTCAGAGTGTGCATTACAGCTTTAATTGCACTGCACTGCACGTATCTCTTATAGTCATAAAAGCCTTTTCAGACCCGACCGCTGGAGTCTGCATGCCAGGCAAAAATGGCATGCAGCAAACGTCTCGGATTTGTTGACTACAATTGAGATGAAAACATTTAGGAATTCCGAGAATTAATGACATCGAAAATTATATTATCAACTTTACCAGGTCTGAATTCATTCTTGCTATTTCATAGACAGCATATTCGCAAGCGCTGAAGTCAAATAATTTGACATATTTCAAAAAACATATATTATGTTGAACCGTCGTAAAGTTTATATTTAAACAACTATATGTAATCCAGCCGCATAAGTTCTATTGTTAATAGCAATATGACTGCTGTGACATTCTTCTTATAAGAAGAAAATTTTTTCGTTTTGAAACGAAAGTTTTGAAACGAAAGTTCTTGACACATAGTATGTGTTTCCGACAGGGTAGCTTGTTTTACTTTGCTACACTGCCGAACCTAACTGTGATAGACAAATGTAAAATAAACAATTTTAACCGGAGCAGGCTATAACAAAGTTTAGCTAAATTGATTTTTGGTTAGCAATACGCTTTGGCGATGGCTTCGGCTTTCAGATCCAATGGTAATCACTCCTTCGACATTGATGGTTTTAGGGCTGGAGGAGGTTAATCGAAAACCACAAGAAGAATTCGATAAAACGTAAGCATTTAAATGTGGACTGATAAGACGTTTGAGGCGTTTGCCCTGCACGGTATTCCAATTTTGAAAGGTCACTTGCTGTTGCATATGAAAAGTATTCCAACAACACTCTTTGGCAATGCAAGTAGCAATCATGAGCAATTATACGCAGTTATGTGTAATGTGACAAAAGACGAAAACAAATTTTAATAATTACAATGAACCCGTTTTTAAACACAGCTGAATTAACTTAATATAGAATTTAGGTTACATACGTACAGGTAGTTTAGTGTAATATGTTGTGTGGCACGTGAAGATATTGTACGTTTAAAATGTTTATATTTATTTAGTATTATTATTTAATCAAATATCTAATACACCACTATCCAGTGGGATGGTGGTAAACAAGCGCTAGTTTCGTGCAAAAGCAATCCAACCAGACTAACATGGTATGGAGCATTACATGCACTGCCACCGCCGCCACATTTATTTGCTAAGCGAAATGATTTTCCTCCGAAATAAAACCAACAATGGAGAAATCGGAATTTTTAATAAATCTATGGAATGCTTCTAAATTATTTGCCATAAAGGCCAGAAGCCGCTCTCATACCTAATGGAGGCTTAATAATATTTTTTGCCAAAACAAATATAATTTTCGCTGCTACCTATAATATCAAAATCGATCTGATTTATCTCAAATTTTTGCAGCTTACATGTTGCTATATGCTATGTAAGTAATCCATTCAAATCCTACATTTTGCGACACAGCGTGTTATAAGCTGCTTTTCAATCCAAAACAATCCAATTGTTGCTTTATATACCATGGATGAAGTTTCCCAGCGCATATAGCTTTAAACTGTGCACAATTTAATATACTAAGCGCCTAGGTCGGCAAATTCCAAACTACCGTAGAAATTATCGCACCCTGTTGAAAAAGAAGAAACAAAAAAGAAAATCAAAAAGCAAAAGCGGAAGCAGAATCTTCATGCCTAGCTATGTAATAACCTGCCATTATACTAGTCGCCATAAGGTTATAATGCAGAAATTCGTTTGGACTGTCGACGTCGCACCCTTCAGCTTGGACATATCCAAAAGTAGTAAAAGGCACAGCTATGTCACTATCTCTTTGCGGCTAACTAGCATAATGGGTTATGCTTCTTTTTTATTAAGCTGTGGATTTAGCACAAAAATTGCACATTTTTCTTGCATTTAGTGTATTAAGGACATAACGTTAGTTGGGAATTATATGCCTTGTATAGAAGCTTCTATGAAGGAACACGTCCTTAGCTTGGAACTTTACACATGCAAATAAAAATGTTAGCATCAATTACGTGGCTATGTATGCTGTCGGAATTCGTGTGTCATTTCCACCTTGCAACACTGTCAAAGCAAACTGTGATGAACATTATCTGCTTAAATATGCTCAACGCAAAGTATGAGCAATTTTACAGGAACTGTTTCCACTAAGTACTTGTGGCTACAAATAACCAGTAATTCCACTAGTTGACCTTCTCGACAGCGTAAAATACAACTTCGTCGAGTTTTAAATCTGAAACCATTTACCTTCATATAAGAGAAGTCTGTCACATAGAAGATAATGGCTAAGCCAGAATAAGCTACAAGACACACCACTGTCGGTGGTTTGGGCTTACTTATATCGAAACAGCGTCGTACAGGTGCTGTAAATATTTTGAATAGGCAGTATATTGAATGATCATGAGTTGTTCTCACCCTCAAATACTGGGAAATGCCTGCATTTTTTGAAATATTTTAAAACATTGCTACGGTACTTTGAGTTCATGTAAGTGTGGTATTATATTTTTGTCTGATTAAAACACAAATTTTAACGCTGAGCCAAAAACACTATTGGACAACTGTTAAAAGTTTTGGACTGGTTAGTAGAATAAAAAAAGATTTCATAAGTATTCAATATCACTAGGTTTGGCAATTAAAGGTTCAACGTTTAGGCTGATAAATAACTGCTTGACAAAAGATGAAAACAATGCTATGTGAAAACCCACAATGTGCATTGAATGTGTTTTCTAGCTTCGCCGTTAAACTGATACATTAAAGACTGCTATATTTTAGCCACATATATAGTGCACTATTATGATAACTTGTACTCACATACGTACGATGTGGCTGCTTCGTTCAAATATATTATGCGCCACCATCCTGACTGATGATAGTGAATAACGTGCGTTGAGTACGAATTTTCTAGCAACAAATACTATTTTTTTCAAATCGGTTTCAGCAAACATTGTTGTAGGAAAATGACACAAATCGAATTATACCTGCTTTTTACCTTACAAGGGACCCTCATATAAGTTCCTTAGTCTACACCACACCAAACAATGGTATACAGTACATCCCCACACTATATAAGAGAACAGATGGTGTATGAGACACCATCAACATAGTTACAGTGCCTAAATCTACCTATTGTTTTACTGATGGCGCCAAGTACAGCATACACAAAAACATTACATAAAGTGTGTAGATACAAGTGTGGTGTAGATGACAGCATAAAGCTTTTTGAAAAATTTTATAGTGTAGTCTACACCGAGCTTTTTATCGCGTAGACACCGCTTTTTCAGTTGATTCATTCATTCACCTTGTTCAGTGTAATTTGTCCTTCCATCACTCCGGGGTTGATAAATTGAGTAGCATTCGTGCGAAATTGGGCGATTGTGATGACCCCGCTTGTGGCTCTAGTTACCACTCTAGTACTCGTACGGACCGAAAAGTTGGAAAACAGAGATCGGCTCTGCCCAGTGTAGATAGCGTGCATTTTCATTTTTTCACGAATTTAGCAGCTTACCATAAAAATATAGAATTCTCTAAGTATATTTCATACCTTGAGCTTCTGTTCATCTATTCCTTTTTCAAGTGCCATTATCTCTAATGAGCTGGACATCGGATTACGACCCATTTTGCTAAATTCATGTCGGAGAACTTCAACAACTTCACACCGTAATGAAAACTGCTTTGCCAACTTTAAATTAATTTCTTCTTCTTTTATAGACATATCGAGTTTACATCTCTGAAATTGAATTTGAATATATATGTGTAACAGGGTCGTTCCGACCCTGTCACGGATATTTTAGGACGATTACACCCAAAATTG
>JASANE010016904.1:0-24106 GCA_030248225.1 Trileptium ribeirensis
AAATCGGCCACAACAAATGCGTAGGAGGCACATTCGCTGCTCATTGTTCAAAATGAAATCATCATGCTCCCATTTTAAGAAAGAAAACTCGCGACCTCTCGCGAATCATTTTGGTCCCAAACCGAGTAAGTGCAAAACCCCGTTTTCTTTTCAAGCAACTGATGGCTGAGTTTAGGCATTTTTACTTTTTATCCCTGATTGCCCGTTTGGCTATGTACTATGTAGGCCCTTTCTCTGAGTTTTACTGTTTCGTCTCTCTCTCTTTTTCACTTTCCCTTGTTGAGTTTCGATCCTGCACGAAGAGGAATTCAAGCCCGCTGCAGATATTCCAGTTCTGACCACTCGACTACCGAGTCTAATGAAATTTCGTTAAAATTTGAGTGATAACTCAACTGCACAATTTCGATGGTGCCATTTAAACACTATCTAATTTCGATGTATATAATGTGAGAAATTAAAACGAGCGCAATAAGAGGAAAGGAAAGAAAACAACGACCAAGGAAACAAAAGAAAAGAGCAAGGGAAACAACCGAAAAAAATGCCAACCAAAAAGTGACGCCGACGCGTCTGCCATATGCCACAACGTTAAAACGCAACCCCCCGGAGGGCCGACCTAGCTAAAACCTTAGGGTAAGCGTGGTGGTCATCTCTGAAATTGTTGCGGATCAAGAACACTGGTCGCCGACTAACCATACTCGGAATTTTCAGACTCGCAACAGTCGAGTTGGCTTGAGACCCTGACGATTATCAATCATTGTAAGGTCTGCTTAAGGGCCGGACGATGCGACACGCTGCGGCAGGTATGACAGGTCCGATTTGTAGATAAGAATGCGCTCCGGACCAAGTTTTCGTACGTCCGACTGCTATATTAATGTTTCGCCTGTAGCAACATGAATTTTAATAACCGCCCGTTGGCGTTATCAGCGATTATTTATGCGTACCCATGTAATAACTTGTATCATAATTGGTTTATCTTGCATAATCATGCTCTCGTCGGCACGGTAGCGCCTCGCACCGTTTCGTGCCCCATTCATGGCCCTTCTTGCCTGAAGTACCTTCGGTAACTTCTGACCGAATTGTCGCACCGCTCGCATTTGTCGTAATGAGGTTGCGTTAAAGCGAATGTTTTCGTTTCCCCGCCCACCGCCCTCTAAATGCACGTAGTGCTCCGCGTTTTCGAGAGCGAATTCCGAAGCACACCAAAACGCACAACCCGAGCATAACTGACTTAATTGTTGTTCCATGTCGGACACTTCGGGTCAGGAGTTTTGATCCGGTACTTGCCAGGAACGTAGTCGCTCGCTCCGCCCCGCTCTCCGTGCGGTCGTAATCCAAGACAATGAATGGGCACAATTATTCCAGCGTGTTTTGTCATGTGTGTTGACGTATCTCTCCGTATTTGACCTATGCTATATGTCACTTTCGAATAAAGTCTTAAAGGCACTCGGTGTGACCTGCGTTGTTAGTCTTTCAGCGTTATAAGGACGTCCCAGTGGGACGGGCTTAACCCACATGCCACGGCTTGACGAAGGGAACATTCCAAGCCCTGACACGTGTGGTTCGCCAGTTCCGTGTTTTATTCGCATAATTGAACTACAGCGAAATCATCCACTAGCTTACCTGTCAACCCGCTCGGTAAATTTTTCAGCCTGGCACCGACTATTAAAAATTTTTACTGGGAAAGCTTTATTACTCAGATCCCGAGCGCCGTCAAAATTATCACGCTACAAAATGCTACGAAATAGGTGGTCCGACGTTAAACATTCAGGACTGTCGGAATTCTGTGGGGGCCACATGGCTAACCACAAAGTGTTCGGCTGATTATAACGCAGTAGAATTCAAAATTACCTAGCAAATCAAGCTTATCACGCATTTTTTCTTTGGTCTACGCTAGACAAAACAACTTCCATTGGATTGAGATAGGGAACATTGGTTTGACATATACCTGTGAGCAGGTTTCGGTGTCAACCTCCTGGGGGACCTCAGCAATCATACCCAGATACTAGACACGTGCGCAACCAATCGGGCGGGGTCCGAACACACCCCGTGAAGCGCGCCTGCGGCCTGCTAAGCTCCGTAACTTCTTGGGTCTGACCAAGAAAAGTGGCTAAATTAGAAAACTTAGGGTCCGCCCTTGAGGTTATGATAGCCGGGGTCGTATGGGCATGGTGTTAGGAAGTTGCGCCATGCAGCTGCGTCACCGTTATTACATATATATGAAAAACAAATATAGCGTGTTTTTATTAACGGCACAGAGGGTTGTTATTGACAAACTAGGTGTAACAAGCATGTGAACATTCGAGGGACTAATCTCTAGGTAACAATTTTACATCTTATATTTGACACAACCTAGATATGGACACAGTTGTTATTTCGAATACGAAGCTATCAAATGTGCAATTTCCACGATAACAACAACTAACGATTTATCGAACGTTTGATTTATGTAGAATATCAACGCAAAGGCCTGGAATTATCGATATGTAATGAAACGCATTTATCCGAATCGTCTTATATGTCGTCTCGCTACCAGCCCATCATCTATGTGTATAAATTGGTGTGTTATCGAGTTAACTTTGCTTCACGGCCGCCTGGTGTCTTCCGAGCTAAACAGAACGTCATTCACCAACCCGTTTGAAAATACTCAGCACAGGGGCACTGATACACAATAAATCAAGTAGGAATCTTAAATACTTACGGATGATTTAAGATGGCCCATGTATGAGCGTAACAAAGAAACTGAATAAAACAGTACGCCTCTTGCAATAACAAAAGTGACACATTTTTCGGCTGGGAGAAGGGAAAGGAAAACAAGAAGACAATATAAGCTTAAAAACGCTTCCAAGATTTAAACTCAGCTCATCTAGTTTTCTAGGTTCATCTAGTTTCTGGCAAAAAAAATTTAGCCAATCTTTCCATTTTGCCAAGCAGATACCATTAAAAATTGCGAAGAATAGTTTCAAATTACACAACACAAATAGCATCTACCAGCGAAGCGTCCATTCACTGGTTATAATGACATAAATTACCAATCGCTGCAAGCATGATATAGCTGTTTGTATTTCTGCTGCACATGGGGACTGCATGATGTTTGACTCCCGATGGACCCAATGCTTAGCCTGACAAAGATTTTAACTAAAATGTAAATATAGTTTGTAAGGTTGGATGAATATTACACAGTCCCGATAGACACAATGCTTAGCCTGACAAAGATTTTAACTAAAATGTAAATATAGTTTGTAAAGTTGGATGAATATTGCAAGAATACAGCTGTGACGACAGCATGCTTGCAACAGCAACATTACAAAAACCTGATCTCATGCCGAAATTGGTCAAAAGAAGCCTTACAGAATGTAACAGAAAATCTTTTCACAAAAGGATCCAAGTTAAACTTGACTTTTGCAATATTAACGTTTAACACAGATCAACCTAAAATAAATCTAGCACATTTCGCATCAGAACAGATTAATAAATATTTTTTTCACAAGACATTGAATAGCACCCACAATTCAACATTTCAACAGTATCCTCTCAAATAAATAACGCATTATACTGTGCATATAAATTGTTAGGAAAATCATCAAAACTAACACGACCTATAATTAACAAAACAGCCAATTATACTGTGTGTATAAATTATTAGGAAAATCTTTAAAACTAACACGATCTACTATTAACAAAACAGCCAAATAACGCTTTACTGTGCGTACAAATTGTTAGAAAAATCACCAAAACTAGCTCGACCCACAATTAACAAAACAGCCAAATAACGCATTATACTGTGCGTATTAATTGTTAGGAAAATCACCAAAACTAGCACGACCCACAATTAACAAAACAGCCAAATAACGCATTATACTGTGCGTATAAATTGTTAGGAAAATCGCCAAAACTAACACGACCTACAATTAACAAAACAGCTAAATAACGCATTATACTGTGCGTATAAATTGTTAAGACAATCACCAAAACTAACAAGAACTACGATTAGCAAAACAGCAAATAACGCATTATACTGTGCGTATAAATTGTTAGGAAATCACCAAAACTAACACTACCTACAATTACCAAAACAGCCAAAT
Organism: Trileptium ribeirensis; assembly: GCA_030248225.1. Lineage (NCBI taxonomy): Eukaryota > Metazoa > Nematoda > Enoplea > Enoplida > Thoracostomopsidae > Trileptium > Trileptium ribeirensis. Next base: position 4,083 of record JASANE010016904.1, read on the forward strand.
AACATATCATACTGTCCGTATAACTTGTTAGGAAAATCATCAAAACTAACACGACCTATAATTAACAAAACAGCCAATTATACTGTGCGTATAAATTGTTAGGAAAATCACCAAAACTAGCGCGACCCACAATTAACAAAACAGCCAAATAACGCATTATACTGTGCGTATAAATTGTGAGGAAAATCACCAAATCTAGCACGACCCACAATTAACAAAACAGCCAAATAACGCATTATACTGTGCGTATAAATTGTTAGGAAAATCGCCAAAACTAACACGACGTACAATTAACAAAACAGCTAAATAACGCATTATACTGTGCGTATAAATTGTTAAGACAATCACCAAAACTAACAAGAACAACGATTAGCAAAACAGCAAATAACGCATTATACTGTGCGTATAAATTGTTATGAAATCACCAAAACTAACACTACCTACAATTACCAAAACAGCCAAATAACACATCATACTGTCCTTATAACTTGTTAGGAAAATCATCAAAACTAACACGACCTATAATTAACAAAACAGCCAATTATACTGTGCGTATAAATTGTTAGGAAAATCTTCAAAACTAACACGACCTACTATTAACAAAACAGCCAAATAACGCGTTACTGTTAGTATAAATTGTTAGAAAAATCACCAAAACTAGCGCGACCCACAATTAACAAAACAGCCAAATAACGCATTATACTGTGCGTATAAATTGTGAGGAAAATCACCAAAACTAGCACGACCCACAATTAACAAAACAGCCAAATAACGCATTATACTGTGCGTATAAATTGTTAGGAAAATCGCCAAATCTAACACGATCTACAATTAACGAAACAGCTAAATAACGCATTATACTGTGCGTATAAATTGTTTGGAAAATCACCAAAACTAACACGACCTACAATGAACAGAACTGCCAAATAACGCATTATACTGTGCGTATAAATTGTTAGGAAAAGCACCAAAACTAACAAGACCTACAGTTAACAAAACAGCCAAATAAAAAAAAAAGAAAAAGGAAAAAAAAAAAAAAAAGAACAAGACGGGCGAAGAACAGGGAGGAGACGCCGGCGGCCAAAGCCCCCCGGGGGGGGGAGGGGGGGGGGGGGGATCTGGAGGGAAGCGTGCGGTGCCTCGCGGATAAGAGGATTCGAGGCTCCGGTGGGTGGGCGGCGGTAAGCGTGCGTCGCCTACGGTAGAGGGTTGCGGCGCCTTGGTTAGGGGAGGGAGTGGTTGCGGCGTCACGGGTGGGGTGTGGTGTCCGGGAAGAGGGATATACGAAGTGGGCTCCTCGGGATCCCTCCACCGTGAAATCCTGGGTTCTCCACTGTTCAGAAGTTTTGCTGGCTATTTAATATTATAGACGGGAAATATACCTGGCCGGGGATTTGCTGTGATCATAAAGGCAGCGGTCCTGGGGCGAGGCAAAACCATTGTACTCCTGCTTGGCTGAACCCTATGTCTGCCTCTATTCGAGTCTCGTCTACAGCTTCATTTCGTAGTCTGGGATCCTTGATGCTGTACTGTTTAGAAATTTGCTGAATATTTATTATAGGCGGCAAAGAGCCACGTTTTTCAAGTTCTTGCCCAATTAGGCTTTTCGTTCGTGAACAGCACCCAACTCGCCTCGGTTCTGCTCTTCCACTAACAAGCTAGGTTCAGCTCTCAGGGTCTAAACAATAAAAGTTTGCGACTTCCTTTGTAGCTATTAAGTTTTTTCATGTGCGCTGTAAAGTCGGCTATCATTGGTTGAGCGTCTAGAAGCAAGGGCCGACCCAGGGAGATCCGTGGATCGAATCCAGACGGCACCTCGGGAGGGATTGGATGCGGCGTCTGCGGGTGAGGGTGGGGGCGGCGCTTCGGGAATGGGTGGACAGTGCGGCGGCTCAGGGGGGATGCTGCGCACCGGGAGGGGAGGGTGCAGCACTTCGCGGTGGCGGCCTCTCGGGGAGTGTGGCTCGTCGGGAGTAGAGGGGTGCGGCACCCTGCGGTTGGACGGTGCCGCGTCTCGGTGTGAGGGGAAGAGGGCGCGGCGTATTGTGGAGAGGGTGCAGCGCGTGAGGAGAGAGGGCTCAGCGCCCCGAGATAGGGAAATTACGACACTTGGTGGAATAGGGTACGGCGCCGCGGGGCAAGGGGGAGTGGGCGTTCGGCGCTCCGGGCCGTGGGGTGGGTGCGGGGTTCCTCCACGAGGAAATCCTGGATCCGCCACAGCCTACTGAAACCTTACCAGGTATATATCATAGGTGGCAAACAGCTACGTTTTCCCAGTTCTTGCTCAACTAGCTTCGTTATGAACGGTATTCGGCTTGACTCGGGTCAACACTTCCAATAATAAGCTACGATCAGATCTCATGCCCCAAACAATATGAGTTTGCGACTTCTTATTAGACAAAACATATGCAAACCGTCAAATAAAATATATAGTTACTGTTAGACCTTTTAGATGCCGAGCCGATGTAACCTCTGCTGTTCTTGCTTTTGGTAGATTATCGTGCTATTGGGCAGGATTTATTCGCAAATTGTGGATACCGAGGAAGGACCAATGAAAACTCAAAAACTCAAAAAAATTTGCCATAAAACTGAACAAAATGGATATTTTCTGACTCACCTCGTGATGCTGAGTCGAATAGTACTAAATTTTAGCTGTATCTTCAAAATTGACGCATTTCGAACTGGTGGATTCTAGGAAAGACCCTGACATTAATTGTAATACATAGTGTTGTTTTAGGAAATGCCTTTTAAGAGTCGATCCCGGATTCCGATACATTGGGCTCTACTCTCTCAAACACGTCTTGGGCTCTGACTCGGCCCTTCAGACGTCATGGCTTGGCTTGGCTATAGAGCTAAGAAGAGTTTAGAGCCCAAATCTCAGTTGTATCTTAAACCTTCACCTTTATGTTTCCCACTAATTTTACCTTGACTCTAAAGTGTATTTAGTGACCATGTAAAAGGAATAATACAAGGTAACAATGCTACGATGTAACATGTAAAACGCATATGTTTATTCATGTAAAATTCTTGAACAAGGTTTGAACGATATTAGTTAATATTCACTACGTGTTCTGAACCATGATTTAATGCAAATGTTGCAGCCATACAAGGTTTTTAAAAAATCTTTAATCATTATAATAGCTATAAAAACATATGACGTCTGCCAAAGTATTGAGGAACGCACTCAAACAGATATATTATGGGCTGCTTTCCAAAGTTTACCAAAGCAAATTAATTTATTAAATAAATATATATTTTAATACTAATGATATTGCTTTATTAAAAGACTACATATATGATACATATACGTTCGCTGTATCAAAAAGATTATTAGCTGAAATATGAAGTGGCAAAATGGTAATGCTGGTACTTCAGCCATACTATATATTTACCGAGAATACAAATTCAACTTTTCTCTTAATTATAAAATCTTATAAATTAAAATTAGTTTTTAAATATATATCTTAGGCAGAAAAATAGATTTGCACTTTGATCTGCGCTATTTTTAACAACTGTATACAAAGTGCCTTAAATAGCATAGAACAGTTTTTTGAGATTTCGTTATGCAACAAAATTATCTGTTCATGAGGCATATATAATGGCCCTGCCTAACCTTAATGTAATGTTAAAGTTTGCCATGTTTAAATTATTTTAAACCCCAAAACTTGCAGATAATGCATGACTACGTCAGTCTATGCACATATTGATATGCTACTACATAAAATGACCCTAAATACCTATAAATTTTTGGCAGTCGTCATATGTTTTTGTAGCTATTATAATTGTTAGAGTTTCGAAAAAACCTTGTGTGGCAGCAACATTTGCTCTAAATCGTGGTTCAAAACACGTAGTGAACATTAAGTAATATCGTTCAAACCTTGTTCGAGAACTTTGCATGAATAAACATATGCATTTTACACGTTACATAGTAGCATTGTTACGTTGTGTATATATTGTAATACTGAATTGCGTAAAACGATAGGAACGATTTTGAGAAATATTTATACAAGCTACTTAATAAAGCCGTATTCGGTAAGACCATGGAAAATGTCCGCGCGTGCGTTGACATTAAACTCATAACTGAAGAACGTAAATTTGGAAAGCTAGTTGCAAATCCACGGTGTTGCATGTCTTCAGTTTTAACGAGGATCTTGTTGCTGTGAAAATGCATAGTAAAACAATAAACTTTGTAAAAGTTATTGGTTTCATTGTTGGTCATTTTTCAATATCGCTAATATATGAGTTTCGTTACGGCAACCGTGTGAAGACGAGTTACATATGAAAACTCAGTACGGCAACCGGTGCAAGCTGTTACTTGCAGATGACGATATATTTTGTTATGTAGTTGAAACATTAGATGCTTATAATGACATGGATAATCATTCAACGTACTCGATACGAGAGATTATCTTGCTTATCACACCTGTATTCAACAAAACAAGAATATCCTCGGAAAATGAAGGGCGAGCCGACAGCCGCTCCTACAGAGGAATTTCTACGACTTATATCCAAAATATACAGCGTAAAGTGTGACGGAATAGAAAAGAAACACGCAAATGGTATTAGGAAAAGTGTTGTTAAGAACGTGATAATCCATGAAAACTAAGTTGACATTCTATCCAGTAGAGGTGATAAGAAACGTACTATGAATTTTGTACGTTCAAACAAACAGTTATTGGATAGTGTTACTTCTAACTAAACTAGGTCATCCGCTTATGATGATAATATTGGACGACAGAATTGAATGTTACGCATATGGACATTGCGATATTGTTACTAATGATAGCTTTATCAATTTATATAATATAGTTTTCGTTACTAATGAGAATTTAATGGAATTATTTGCTAATTAATATCTTAAAAATAAAATTTTTACTTATTAATAACTGATTATAGATTCTTAGTTAAGCGAAATTTATTATAAGCCAGCCAACGTGGCTGGTTTTTCAGTTGCATATAGGTTATATCGAGAAGCTCGTAATCGTGATTTAAAATTAAACTAAAAGAAGTGCAAAAAGCAGCAGGAACCGTATACTTTACGCGAGCCTATAAGACTGTGGTTTAAGCGTAGTCGTAGTGTTGCTAAAGGTGGGTATGATTTGTTTTACGCCGATTTAGCTGATATGAGCAATCTAGCATCAAATAATGGTGGAAAAAAATTATTTAGATTCGTTAGTTTTTGTGTTTCAAAATGTACATGGATTGTATCTGTTAAGAATATTAAGACAGTTTTAACAATTTTAAATGTATTAAATACATTGTTTGACCATATTCAAACCATGAATTTCCAAATACTAAAGAGTGTGTAAATATATTGATGTATAATTATTGCAAAAGTAAAGGTATAAATGTTTATACTGTTAAAAATAAATGAACAAAAGCTAGTATTTGTGAACATTTTATACGTACTTTAAAATCGCTAAGTTATAAATTTCTAATATCACAAAATTTACATAGATATATTGATAATCCAGAACCACCGGTCGACAGTTATAATAACACAGAAAATAGTTATAGATTTATTCTATGAAATGTTGGCGCAGACAATGAGGATGAAGTTAGACAAAAGCGTTTCCCTGCTCTTGACTTAGACGTTAAGTATAAATATCAAATTGGTGATGTTGTTGGTACATAAAGAGCGAGTTTCTTTTGAACGTGGTTTTAATCAACTATTGACTTCTGAAGTTTTCACAGCTAACAAACAATTACCATTTCACTCTCCTCATACAAAGTTGAGGATGCTAACAATAAACCTATTCTTGGTAGATTTTGTACTCAAGAGTTAATACATAAAGTCAAGGTTGCAGGTGATGTATTTAAAATTGAGAAAATTATACGCATACATAAAACCAACAGGGGTACGCAGTATCTAGATAATATTAGGTTACCCTAAATCAATGAGCTAGGGGGTAGATGAAAATGACATGCATCCACTATATGAGTGCGTACCCATATAGGTACATTGCGTACCCACCATATGAGGACAATGGGCACCATTAAATCGTTAAAAGCAACTGTGCTATTGCACAAAGATGTGTTGTATATGTGTCAACTGTAATGGCTACTATACTTTTCGTCAGCATTTATACGGACATAAGACAGCATGTAAACCCCCAGTTGATGTTGATTAGCACTAAAACTATCCTTTACATGTATTATAAGTGGTCAGACGACTGGCGGAAAACCTCACTGGATTTATCGAATACCACATGTATTTTGACGAAAAGGTTGAGAAATTTATATATTGCTATAGTATTTTCAACATAAATACACTAAAATGCTTTCAGAAATATCAAATTTATCACTACATGAAGGGACACCATCTGAATTTAAGAAGTATCAAAGGTGGGATTTGTGTGTTAGATGAATTAATGTTCGAATCAGAAACTGATAATAAACTATCAGCAGTTTGAGTTTTTAAATTCTTCATGTAGAAAGGTTACTGTTGCTGTTATTAAAACTGCCTGTTTTCCTACTGCAAACATTAAGTGATATTGCATATAACGCATTATTGAAAGATAAAAGAAACAACGTATCTTTAAGACTTGGTTGATCGTTGCATCAAACATCACATACGTCGTGATACTGGCGACCCAGTGTTTGGATTACTGGATCTGCCTTGTGTTAATGCTTGTCGGTCGTTGCATCTCTGATGCAAGGACAGTTGTTAGGACGTATCAGAAATCTAATTGCCTCTGACTGCTTGCAATCATGCATTTAATAGACACGATCAGCGATGTAACATGTCTTGTCTATTTGAGCGAAAGCTTCACCCTCGACGTCGTCACGTAACAAATCGTTTCAAGAAAGCAAAGAAATGTTGCACTGCTATGCCATTTTGGATTTGAAATTCAACTGAAAATAGCAAACTGATGAAATGTGATTCGAATGGTTTATTATATAAAGGCTTCTCATGCTCAAGTGGGTTTCACACATGTTTGTATAACCCCACTTAAGTGTCACAATACCGCACACATCTATTATGTAACCCCCAATATATATTTATATAACTCGATAATACCCACACATATATAAATGTATCACTATATATGTATGATATAGCCCATATAAATATATAATATTACTTCCCTCATATATACCCCCCCACGCATGCATTATGTATCTTCACATATGTATAATATACCGTGACAATAAATACTATATAACACATATGTATTGTGTACGAAGCTTTATATACAGCATATTTCATTTAGGGATAATAAAGGTATCTTTCTAATACTTTAATATATTATAGATATATACTTTAAAATATGTTGTCTGTATCACGAACCACTTTGTTGGGGGAGGAACATTTTCTATCACTTTACGTGAAGGGCTGGTCTTGCTATCCAATGGTTAGTAGAGTAAGTTGCTCCTAGTTTTGGGTATCGATACATCCTGGCGATCAGATTGTTATCCATACTGAAATGGAATTTAATTCAGGACGTAAAGGGTTAATGTAGGATTGCCTCCATGTTGCAGGAGATATGTATGTTGATGGACTTCCCTGTTGGTGAATCTAATTATAATTATCTCCTTTTACCTAACAAGTTGTGGTTTTATGTCGCACTCTGCTTGTGCCATTTATTGTTTGTTCTATATACTCAGATACACACGAAAAATTTAGATAAAACTGCGTCAGCAGCTGAAGATTGGTTTTATACGTTATATGTCGGCAAATTCCCATAAATATTAGTTGTTCGAAATCGAATCGATACTAAATCTTCAAAGGCTATAATTTATTAAATAGCTAAGATTAAAGTTAAGAAGGACAATATTATCGTAGTGATATCGGGGGTCTGTTTTTCTTTGCTGAACGTGTAAGGTATAAAAACAAATGCTAAAACAGGCCGCCTTTGGAAAATGTTGTTCTAGATGACGAAGGCGTTAAAATTTTGTTTTGTAAAAATATAAACGATTGGACTTTATTCATGGTAAATTTGGTTTCCCCCGGAAGCAATCTTGCAGGCGAGTATATAATGTCTCTGGCAATTCGTGAATGTACAGGTGTTTTGAACTGATCGGCGATGGACTGGTTTTGTTCCGCGCGTAAATTTATGCCTTCCTAGGTCAGAGATTTGTATTTTTATGTGGATAAACCACTAACTTTTCTCAATGTCAACGGAATTTTGTACAACTGCTAGATGCGTACAAGTCAAATAAGGATACCATTTTTCAATTTACTACACGATTGGATATGAAGCAAGATGGCAGCACGGCTTTACAGCGTAAAGTGGATAGAAAATGGGGGTTTTGCCTTACCCCCAACAAAGTGGTGATTATGTGCGTTGGGATATCAGATGCAACATATATTTAAAGTATATATTCATATAATATATTTAAAGTAATGTAGAAAGATAACCTTTAGGTGATATTATGATCATGACTGAAATGGAAATATGTGGCTGGTTATATAAAGCATGTGCGGGGTTACACAATTGACATATGTGGGGTTATATATGTATTTATTGCACGGTATATATACATATGTGAAGATACATAATGCATGTGTGGGGTAATATATGAGGGAAGTAATATTATATTTATATGGGCTATATCATACATATATAGTGATACTTTTATATATGTGTGGGTATGTATCGAGTTATATAATATATATTGTGGGGTTACATAATAGATGTGTGCGGTATTGTGACACTTAAGTGGGGTTATACAGAAGGTGTGTGGAAACCACTTGAGACATGAGAAGCCTTTATATAATAAACCATTCGAATCACATTTCATCAGTTTGCTAATTTTCAGTTGGATTTCAAATCCAAAATGGCATAGCAGTGCAACATTTCTTTGCTTTCTTGAAACGATTTGTTACGTGACGAGCATCGAGGGTAAGCTTTCGCTCAAATATAGACAAGACATGTTACATCGCTGATCGTGTCTGATTAAATGCATGATTACAAGCAGTCAGAGGCAATTAGATTCTGATACGTCCTAACAACTGTCCTGTGCATCAATAGATGCAACGACCGACAAAGCATTAACGACAAGGCAGATCCAGTAATCCAAACACTGGGTCGCCAGTATCACGACGTATGTGATGTTTGATGCAACGATCAACCAAGTCTTAAAGATACGTTGTTTCTTTTATCTTTCAATAATGCGTTATATGCAATATCACTTAATGTTTGCAGTAGGAAAACAGGCAGTTTTAATAACAGCAACAGTAACCTTTCTACATGAAGAATTTAAAAACTCAAACTGCTGATAGTTTATTATCAGTTTCTGATTCGAACATTAATTCATCTAACACACAAATCCCACCTTTGATACTTCTTAAATTCAGATGGTGTCCCTTCATGTAGTGATAAATTTGATATTTCTGAAAGCATTTTAGTGTATTTATGTTGAAAATACTATAGCAATATATAAATTTCTCAACCTTTTCGTCAAAATACATGTGGTATTCGATAAATCCAGTGAGGTTTTCCGCCAGTCGTCTGACCACTTATAATACATGTAAAGGATAGTTTTAGTGCTAATCAACATCAACTGGGGGTTTACATGCTGCTCTTTATGTCCGTATAAATGCTGACGAAAAGTATAGTAGCCATTACAGTTGACACATATACAACACATCTTTGTGCAATAGGCACAGTTGCTTTTAACGATTTAATGGTGCCCATTGTCCTCATATGGTGGGTACGCAATGTACCTATATGGGTACGCACTCATATAGTGGATGCATGTCATTTTCATCTACCCCTAGCTCATTGATTTAGGGTAACCTAATATTATCTAGATACTGACGTACCCCTGTTGGTTTTATGTATGCGTATAATTTTTCTCAATTTTAAATACATCACCTGCAACCTTGACTTTATGTATTAACTCTTGAAGTACAAAATCTACCAAGAATAGGTTTATTGTTAGCATCCTCAACTTTGTATGAGGAGAAGTGAAATGGTAATTGTTTGTTAGCTGTGAAAACTTCAGAAGTCAATAGTTGATTTAACACCACGTTCAAAAGAAACTCGCTCTTTATGTACCAACAACATCACCAATTTGATATTTATGACTTAACGTCTAAGTCAAGAGCAGGGAAACGCTTTTGTCTAACTTCATCCTCATTGTCTGCGCCAACATTTCATAGAATAAATCTATAACTATTTTTCTGTGTTATTATAACTGTCTAATGGCGGTGGTTCTGGATTATCAATATATCTATGTAAATTTTGTTGATATTAGAAATTTATAAATTGTATAGTATTTTCAAATAAATACATAAAATGCTTTCAGAAATATAAATTTATCATAATGAAAGGACACATTGATTTAGAGTTCAAGGTGGGATTTGTGTGTTAGATGAATTAATGTTCGAATCAGAAACTGATAATAAACTATCAGCAGTTTGAGTTTTTAAATTCTTCATGTAGAAAGGTTACTGTTGCTGTTATTAAAACTGCCTGTTTTCCTACTGCAAACATTAAGTGATATTGCATATAACGCATTATTGAAAGATAAAAGAAACAACGTATCTTTAAGACTTGGTTGATCGTTGCATCAAACATCACATACGTCGTGATACTGGCGACCCAGTGTTTGGATTACTGGATCTGCCTTGTCGTTAATGCTTTGTCGGTCGTTGCATCTATTGATGCACAGGACAGTTGTTAGGACGTATCAGAATCTAATTGCCTCTGACTGCTTGCAATCATGCATTTAATCAGACACGATCAGCGATGTAACATGTCTTGTCTATTTGAGCGAAAGCTTCACCCTCGACGTCGTCACGTAACAAATCGTTTCAAGAAAGCAAAGAAATGTTGCACTGCTATGCCATTTTGGATTTGAAATCCAACTGAAAATAGCAAACTGATGAAATGTGATTCGAATGGTTTATTATATAAAGGCTTCTCATGTCTCAAGTGGTTTCACACATGTTTGTATAACCCCACTTAAGTGTCACAATACCGCACACATCTATTATGTAACCCCCAATATATATTATATAACTCGATACATACCCACACATATATAAAGTATCACTATATATGTATGATATAGCCCATATAAATATAATATTACTTCCCTCATATATACCCCACACATGCATTATGTATCTTCACATATGTATAATATACCGTGACAATAAATACTATATAACCCCACATATGTATTGTGTAACCCCGCACATGCTTTATATAACCAGCCACATATTTCCATTTCAGTCATGATCATAATATCACCTAAAGGTTATCTTTCTACATTACTTTAAATATATTATATGAATATATACTTTAAATATATGTTGCATCTGATATCCCAACGCCATAATCACCACTTTGTTGGGGGTAAGGCAAAACCCCCATTTTCTATCCACTTTACGCTGTAAAGCCGTGCTGCCATCTTGCTTCATATCCAATGTGTTAGTAAATTGAAAAATGGTATCCTTATTTGACTTGACGCATCTAGCAGTTGTACAAAATTCCGTTGACATTGAGAAAAGTTAGTGGTTTATCCACATAAAAAATACAAATCTCTGACCTAGGGAAGGCATAAATTTACGCGCGGAACCAAAACCAGTCCATCGCCGATCGGTTCAAAACACCTGTACGATTCACGAATTGCCAGAGACATTATATACTCGCCGTGCAAGATTGCTTCCGGGGAAACCAAATTTACCATGGAATTAAGGTCCAATCGTTTAGATTTCGACAAAACAAAATTTTAACGCCTTCGTCATCTAGAACAACATTTTTCCAAAGGCGGCCTGTTTTAGCATTTGTTTTGATACCTTACACAGCTTCAGCAAAGAAAAACAGACGCCCCGATATAGTTTAGCGATAACAGTCGTAGCATTCTTAACTTTAAATCTTAGCTATTTAATAAATTATAGCCTTTGAAGATTTGATCGATGTTTTGATTTCGAACAACTGATATTTAGGGATTTTGCCGACATGACAGATCAAAACCAATCTGTCCAGCTGCTGACGCAGTTTTATATTAATTTTTCGTGTGATATACTGTTGAATATATATTAGAACAAACAATAAATGGCACAAGCAGGAGTGCGACATAAAACCACAACTTGTCTGTGAGGCTAAAGGAGTATAATTGTAATTACGAATTCACAACAGGGAAGCTACCATAACATACATATCTCCTGCAACATGGAGGCAATCCTACATTAACCCTTTACGTCCTGAATTAAATTCCATTTCGAGTATGGATGAACAATTATTGATCGCCAGGATGTATCGAACCCCGAAAACCCGGGAGCAAGTTACTCTTACTAACCATTGAGCTATGTCGTAGCTTTTGCTAACTTGTGTGATAGCAAACTTTATTTATGAACATGATATTTAGTTTATAACACATTGAAACTAAAAGTTATCTCACACCACAGAAACATGTTTTAACTATATAAATCATAATAGAACTACTACAATGTGTGCTAACTAGCTGAAATGATATTTGCTGCGATATATTAACTTTGGCCAAACTGAATCGAGAAAGGCCTATATAAAATGACCTCTTCCTGAATAAGATAACATTTTATTGACTCATTTTAAACCAAGATAACTCACATCAATTCAATTTTGACACCTCCAATAAAAACGACCTTCAGTTTTATCCGTCGTCTTAAGCATATGTTGTAGCAAGTTTCCACATAATTATTATATTGTTTATAATATCTCAAACGTTCATCAATTCCGATACGATTTAGTTAACATTCGACCGTCCTATTTCATCATTGCTCTACGATTACAATGATAGCAGCACCGTTTACATAACGTCATCGACATAACGCACATGAAGCATTCCTGAAAAAATGGATGCGAAACAGAAGGTGCCAAAGTCAAAAAATCTTATGAGTAGAATATGGAACAGGGTTACTCAGTTCCTTTGTTGGTAACAAATCCATAACTTTCGTTTCTACTTGAGAATTTCCATACTTATTCAGTATATATCTGAATAAGCAACAAAGCTTCAAATGTTCTCAAACGTCAATGCTTTCAGTACATATATATGGAAAATTGCTGAAACTGATACAACTTCTCAAAATTGCCTAGTCGGCTACACCATCGCAATCACTTATTGTTCATAAATTTATGTTAATTATACGGCTCAAAACTAATATTCATATATTGCTGGGGCGTAACATGTTTGTCTGGCTAAAGTCCACAGCTAAAAACTTCCAATTTTTGAGGCGCAAATAAACTGCTTTTTAATATGCCAATTGCACGTTTTTAATCAAATGATAAACCCATTTTAAATAATGTAAGCATTAACGTATTAGTCTAGTGGCATTGATTAAGCTTGTAGCTTCACCACTTTAAGTCCTATCCTGATTGCTTTGGCAACCAGTGACGTTGACTCCTTTGAGTTGAATTATCTTTCAGTCACTTATTCCGGACGTTATGGTAACTTGCAAAGAAAGTGAAAAACCGCACCTCCAAACGAGCAGTACGTGACAAGTTGATTTAACCAATTAACGTTTGGCAACGTACAATGCATCGGGACAACTGTGTATCACGGGATTTATGCTGTGTTGTTATAAAGAACACCAACGTGAATGTTTTGTTCACTATGGGTATCTCTGTCACCATCCATTGAATGGGTGTCTGGGACGCCATAGTGTTTACCCTAGGATTTTGCTATTGTATACGTAAGTAGTTTGGTGTCGGTAATGGTATGGTATAAGCTACACCATAACATATTCCAAAAGGTTATATGGTGTCAGATACATATCTTATATTTGCACAACTTACGTAATATGTTCGCGTATGGTATCTTCACCAACAGTATGCAAAAACATGTAGTTTTAGACACTGTAGTTAAAATGATGGTATCTCATACTCCATTATCCATACTCCTCTCTCTTATATAATGTACGTATGTACTGTATACAACTGGATGGCATGTTGTAGACCATTGTAGCAGAAATTTTTCACAAGGGAAGCCCTATGTAACGTAAACACTGCACCAAAATTAGTGTTTATATTTCAGAGTACCGAACAGAGCTCTATTATAAGACCAGTTCCATCCGGTCAACTAGAGGTTCCGAATTTAAAAAGTATGAATTGAAAATACATTTTATGTTTGTGTTTGCTAAATTGTGCATACTCAGCTTACAAGCGCTCGGGGGTCAATTATTCAATCGCGTTATTTAATATGTTGGGAGTCAATGTATATGCGGCGACCGCACTAGAACATTTTCGAAAATTTCTGTACAACTGGAGAAAATCGGAAAATTTTTGCAACTTTCAGTCATGAAGACTCAAAGTGACGAATACACACAAATATAACAAAATCTCATAGACTAGTTTAACTCAGTCAAGAGCCTTTATGGACACGACTGTTCACTAATAAACTAAATGTCTATATAAAATACTCCAGTGGGTCGTATGCAATGTGAATTTTCTACACATAATGCGCGTGCAAACAGGATCAGGTTATACCGGATCGGACCGCATCCTACAAATGTTTACAGACCTTTAGCTTACAACGTATTTTCCGAGTTGTAATTCGTTGCAAATCTATATTAAGCACGAACGATATCCTCACAACTGCAGATTTGTTCTAACCACTGACTGCACACTCAGTGTTTTATTATACGTCAATGTATCGCAAGGGTAGCTATTAAATCATGCCAAAACGTTCTTAATTAGTAATTGTTTACTTTATGTTGCCCTTGCAATGACAAATGTAGTTTACTTTGTGACGGCGTTTACTTCAGGTGACCGCATAAATTGATTCAACAAAAAACTTATTTGATTCCTGTAAACATTACCTGTAAATGCTGCCTTACGTTGTGGAGTGTTTACAACAATGTAGATTGCGACAGATACTGAATAAAATATGACATATGATACGCCATGAAATGTTGCAAAATCAAAAATGATGATTTTGATATATCTTAATAGAAATAAACAAATTTGTTTAGCAAGCGTGTGAAAGGCTCAGATGACATAAAATTGCCAAAATACTTTATTGAAACTCTTATAATTTAAAGATCAATCTGTAGACGTTGGTAATTTGTTGATGGAGTGCTTATACCGAAACTAGATGTTTAAGATTTTCACATTTTTCTGCTACTTTTGAAGCTGACGTTGAACAAAACCGTGTTTTGAGATAAAATTTACCCGAGTTTTGCTGTCATTTCCTGTAACTTGTATGCATGTGTACACGGAAGTGGTTCAAATTGTCACAGTGCATATAATCTCAGATGGCTCGTTTCCGGTAGAAATATTGCACCGAGATTAGAAATTGCAACAGTCTTAAGTGTTTGAGCCAAATCTCAGTATAAAAGTTTGCCTACTACAGATTGTAACCTGGTCTTGAATAGACTAACGTGGATCTAATTCTGAGACTGCATACATCATTACAAAAGCGTGACTACATAACTATTGGCAAAATGTTGATTTAAAACAAAAAAGTGGATTTTACTTTATCTTCGGACTTGAAATCTCTTAAAAACTTTATCGTGTGAAACTTGGCCGCAGACAAATTTTTCTGGTTTTAGTAACGTTATCAACTGCTGGCGGCACGCATGTAAGTACAGTATCATGCTTAGAACTCGTTACACAAGAGAATGAAAATGTCTTTGTCCCAATTTTAGGTAACCGCAATATATATGAGATTTTCTGTTTCCATCTACAACTGGATCGATTTTGTATGCCATTCAGTAGCGTTAACTCTTTTCTCCATTTATTCAGGGCATACATGTTTATAGGAGTATATATAGGTGAGTTAATCCCCTCCCCCGTGGGAGATAGAAGGCTCCCACCCACCGTTCCCACTTGTACTGGATACCCCTTGGGACCTCAAACCTTGTGCATCTATGATTTAGAGTGTTGAAATATAACTGTTGAAAACTATTCCTCGTTTTAAATACATGCAAATAGGATTAACAGGGGCAAACTTAGCTCATAGATGTTCAAAATAATAATAGTTAGTGTATGGAAGCAAAAAAAGATTTCGTCCTGATTTCACATCTTGCATGTAAATTTACAACATAACATTAATTAATGTCAAAAATTCAGCAACCTCAACATGGTGTGCGGTTTGTAGCATTGCGACTAAGTTCGAAACTTTCTGTATCACGCTGTTTATTTAATAAATAAACAGCATAAAATGATTCAAACTTAGCCAACACATGCTGAATTTTTGACATCTAAATATTTATAGCTATAAACTGCGTGCAATTGGATAAGGAATTTAAAAATTTTTGTTACATACATTCATTATATATTTGAACATCTATGGCTCAGTTTTTGCCTAATCCTATTTGCATGTCTAAAACGAGGAATAGTTTTCAACAGTTATTTTCAACACTCTGAATCATAAAATGCGAGTTGAGGTCCCAAGTTATGCAGTACAAGTGGGAAGCGTGGTGAAGCTCTGTCCCACGGGGAGGGATTAACTCACCTATATATACTCCTATAAACATGTATGCCCTGAATAAATGGAGAAAAGAGTTAACGCTACTGAATGGCATACAAAATGAGAATCCAGTTGTAGATGGAAACAAAATTCTCATATATATTAGTTTACCTAAAATTGGGACAAAGACATTCTCTTGTGTAACGAGTTCTAAGCATGATACTGTACTTACATGCATCACCACAGTTGATAACATTACGAAAACCAAAAAATTTGTCTGCACCAACTTTCACGCGATAAAAGTTTTTAAGAGATTTCAAGTCCGAAGATAAAGTAAAATCCACTTTTTTGTTTTAAATAGACATTTGCCGAACATTATATAGTCACGCTTTTGTAATGATGTATGCAGTCTCGGAATTAGATCACGTTAGCCTATTCGAGACCAGGTTACAATCTGTAGTAGGCAAACTTTGTGCTGAGAATTTGGCTCCCAAACACTTAAGATATCCGACTAATATTTCAGTGCAATATTCTACCGGAAACGAGCCATATAATTATATGCACTGTGACGGGTTAGGTGTCACATCATCAGTTACAGAAAATAACAGCAAAACTGGGTAAATTTTATCTCGGTTTTGCTCAACGTCCAGCTTCAAAAGTAGCAGAAAAATGTGAAAAATCTTAAACATCTCATTTCAGTATAGCACTCCATCAACAAAAATTACCAACATTACAGATTGATCTTTAATTATAAGAGTTTCGATAAAGTATTTGGCAATTTTATGTCATTAACCTTTCGCACGCTTGCTAAACAAATTCTATTTCTATTAAGATATATCAAATTCATCGTTTTTAATTTTGACATTTCATGGCGTATAGTATGTCATATTTTTGTCCGGTATCTGTCGCAATCTCATTGTTGTAAACACTCCACAACGTAAGGCAGCATTTACAGGTAATGTTTCAGAATCAATAGTTTTTTGTTGAATCATTATGCGGTAAGTTGAAGTGAACGCCGTCACAAAGTAAACTACATTTGTCAATTCAAGGGCAACATAAAGTAAACAATTCATTAAACATTTTGAATGATTAAATAGTTACCCTTGCGATACGTGACGTATAATAAAACACTGAGATGTGCACGGTCAGTGGTTAGAACGAATCTGCAGTTGTGAGGAAATTGTCGTTCAGTACTTAATAATTACTACAACGACAACTCGGAAAATCTCGTTGTAACTAAAGGTCTGTAAACATTTGTAGGATGCAGTACAATCCATCTAACCTAATACTTATTTGTTCACACATTATGTGTAGAAAATTCACATTGCATACGACCCACTGGTATTTATCATATAGACATTTAGTTTATTAGTGAACAGTCGTGTCCATAAAGGCTCTTGACTGAGTTGATCATCTATAGGAGATTTTTGTTATGTTGTGTGTATTCGTCACTTTGAGTCTTCATGAAAGTTAGAAAATTTTCCGATTTTCTAGTTGTACAGAAATTTTCGAAATGTTCTTATCAGTCGCCGCATCGTACACATTGACTCCCAACATATTAAATAACGCGATTGAATAATTGACCCCGAGACGCTTGTAACTCATATCACAATTTAGCAAACACAAACATAAAATGTATTTTCAATTCATACTTTAAATTCGGAACCTTCTAGTTGACCGGATGAACTGGTCTCATAATAGACTCTGTTCGGTACTCTGAAATATAAACACTAATTTTGGTGCAGTGTTTACGTTACATAGGCTCCCTTGTGAAAATTTATCCCTCATGGTCTACAACATGCATACAGTTGTATACAGTACATACGTACGTATATAGGAGAGGAGTATGGATAATGGAGTATGAGATACATCTAACTACAGTGTCTAAAACTACATATTTTGCATACTGTTAGTGAAGATACCATACGCAAACATATTACGTAAGTTGTGCAAATATAAGATATGTATCTGACACCATATAACCTTTTTGGAATCATGTTATGGGGTGTACTTCTAGGTTCATTTACCGACACCAAACTACTTACGTATACACTATGGCATCCCAGACACCATTCATGGATGGTGACAGAGGATACCCATGAACAAAACATTTCACATTTTGGTGTTCTTTATGACAACACAGCATAAATCATGATACACAGTTGTCCAATCCATTGTACGTTGCCAAACGTTAATTGGTTAGAATCAACTTGTCACGTACTGCTCGTTTGGAGGCCTACAGTTTTTCACTTTTTCTTGCAAGTTACCATAACGTCCCGGAATAAGTCGACCTGAAAGATAATTCAACTCAAAGGAGTCGACGTCACTGGTTGCCAAAGTCAAATTGATAGGATTTAATAAGTGAAGCTACAAGCTTAATCAATCCACCTAGACTAATACGTTAATAGCTACATTATTTAAATGGGTTTATCATTTGATTAAAAACGTGCAATTGGCATATTAAAAAGCAGTTTATTTGCGCCTCAAAAATTGGAAGTTTTTAGCTGTAGAAGCGCAAACAATCTCACTATTTATCGATATAGTTTTGAGCGTATAATTAACATAAATTTATGAAACAATAGGTGATTGCGATGGGGTACGATGCAGCAATTTTGAGAAGGTGCTATAGTTTTAGCAATTTTCATCTATGTATATTTACTGAAAGTTAACATTTTTGAGCATTTAAAAGCTTTTTGTTGCTTATTCAGATATATACTGAATAAGGTATGGAAATTCTCAAGTAGAAACGAAAGTTATTTATTTCCCAACAAAGGAACTGAGTGTTCATATTCTACTCCATAAGATTTTTTGACTTTGGCACCCTTCTGTTTCGCATCCATTTTTCAGGAATGTTCCATGTGTTTATCAATAGACGTTATATTAAACGGCTGTCACTATCATTGTAATAATTGAGCAATGATGAAATCAGAACAGTCAAATATTTAGTAAATCGTATCGGAATTAAATAAAACGTTTTGAGATATTATAAACAATATAATAAATATATAAAAACTTGCTACAACATATGCTTAAGACGACGGATAAAACTGAAGGTCGTTTTTATTGGAAAATATAAGAAATTGAATTGATGTGAGTTATCTTGGTTTAAAAAATGAGTCAATAAAATGTTCCTATTTCAGGAAGAGGTCATTTTATATAGCGGCCTCTTCTCAACCCCAGTTGCCAGCCAAAACTAATATACCATCGCAGCAAATATCATTTCAGCTAGTTAGCACACATTGTAGTTTTTCTTTTTTTTTTTATATAGTTAAAACATGTTTCTTTGCATATGAGATAACTTTTAGTTTCGATGTGTTATAAATTCAATATTCATGTTCATAAAATAAAGTTTCCCTTCACACAGAGTTGGGCAAAAGCTACGACATAGCTCAATGGTTAGTAAGAGTAACTTGCTCCGCAGGGAGGGGAGATTCGATACGTGTTAACAATAAATAATTGTTCGTCCGTCCTCAAAATAAAATTCTATTCAGAATTTAAAGGTTTAGATGTAGGGACTACCTCCCTGCGACAGGAGATATGTATGTTATGGTAGCTTCCCTGTTGTGAATTCGTAATTACAATTATCCTCCCTTTTAGCCTCACGGAGCATTTTGTAGTTTTATGTCGTTTTTCTTATTGTTGCTTTTTATTGTTTGTTATAATATATATTCAACAGTGAG